>CM066331.1:213622358-213659858 GCA_033807585.1 Hydrophis major | reverse complement strand
CGTCAACACATGTACTATTGGAGAAATTAAATCCTTCCTATATCCTTCTGGTTACTATTCCTAGGAGAAAAAATGCTGGCTTAAATAGAATATACTCTCTCACCATTTGTTCCACCCATGTCTGCCATGCCCCTGTCAGAATCTGATTCGGAGTGGGAGGCCGAGCAGCCGACAGGGGGAGTGTGGTTCCGTTGGTGGTGGAGGGAACTGGGGAAGGGCAGAGTCCAGCTGGGCAGAGCAGGGGAGAGGTAGAACAAGGGAGAGGGAGTGTGGAGGAAGACCCAGGCCCATCCCCTCTTCATCCTAGGGCATGCAGGGAGGAACAGAGAAGGGAGCAACGTGCATGGCGTGGCTTACAGGGGAGGAAAGGGCCCTGGTTCCCTTCATTAGCTGCAACTGGGAACATGATGTTTAAAAAGGGAAGCTGCACACAGCAAGTTGTTGGAAGCAAATTGTGAATTATCTTGATGTCGTTGAGGCTTATCTGTGTTCCTGGCGTCTTCCCAACTGTGTGTGTTTTGTTGGCCTTTGAAGTCTGCAATTCCTTCTCCTGCCCCATCCAGTTAATTACTACAGCGTGGTTTGTTTGGATTTTAAGTTTCAGTTTGTGTGGACTTTGTTTTCGGACTGAATTTCCACCACTTAAAGGCTGTTCTTGGGAGAGTTTTTTTTTTTCTCCAGCCGAAGGTAACTGGACATTGAGGGCAAAGTTGGAGGTATTAAAGGGACTTTTTCTTACTTTGTGCCACGCCCTTTTGGGTCATCACAAGGATCAGTCTCCAATCTTTTATTTATTTCTTTATTTTTGGGCCGCGTTGCAGGTCCACCACATGTGAAAAAATGTGCCTGATAACATTATTCGCACGTCCAACAATTTGGAGATAGACATTTTGAACATTTTGGAAATGTTTGTCATTTTTAATGGCCAGTTTTAATGGGAAATTCCACTCCTGGCTGGCCTCGCCCATCCCTTCCCTCCCCTTCCCTCCCTGTTTTGCATGCAGGTAAGTGCAGGTGACCCATGGAGGCTCAGGAAGGGCGGAAATGGGCCTGTTTCTGGCTTCCAGAGACCCTCTGGAGCCCAGGAGGCCGTTTTCACCCTCCCGGAGGCTCGAGGAAAGCCTCCGGAGCCCAGAGAGGGCAAAAATTCCCCCCCCCCCGTGGTGCAGGAGGCCAACTAGGCCACACCCACCCAGCAAACGGGCAGAGAACCCCTTGCTATTTGGAAGCATGGCCACTGGCATGGACTGATGACGGTTGCAGCATCCTGGGGGGGGCATTTTTACGACCCCTTTTGTGACCTTCTGACAACAGGGCAGCCAGATCCACTTAATAACTGTGGGCGGCTCACTTAACCACTGTAGCGACCCACTTAACGACGGTGGCAGGAAAAGCCGTGAGATGAGGCAAAACTCACTTTGACCAAGGTTTCCCTCAGCCACAGTAATGTTGAGCTCCGTTAGTGGTCGTAAGTCGAGGATTAACTGTATTTCAGGATCGGGAGGACTTTTGACTTTTGATGTGTGGGTCAGGAGGGTTGGAAAAATGCATGAGCATCTCTCCCCCTAACCAAGCCGAACACCCTCCTAGGTGACTTTTTAAAATACTTTAAAAACTTTTAAAAAAACTTTAAAAACTTTTTAAAAACTTTAAAAACTTTTAAAAAACTTTAAAAACGTTTTAAAAACTTTAAAAACTTTTTAAAAACTTTAAAAACCTTTAAAACTTTTTAAAAACTTTTTAAACTTTTTTTAAAGGGGGCTGGACTAGAAGATCTCCAAGATCCCTTCTAGTTGTATTCTATTCTATCCTATTCTATCCTACTCTATTCTATTCAAACTTTGTAAACTTTTTCAAAACTTTGTAAACTTT
The DNA here is from genome assembly GCA_033807585.1 of Hydrophis major. Taxonomy (NCBI): domain Eukaryota; kingdom Metazoa; phylum Chordata; class Lepidosauria; order Squamata; family Elapidae; genus Hydrophis; species Hydrophis major. The sequence goes on along the minus strand of CM066331.1, from coordinate 213,657,986 downwards.
TTCAAAACTTTGTAAACTTTTTCAAAACTTTGTAAACTTTTTCAAAACTTTTGTAAACTTTTTCAAAACTTTGTAAATTTTTTAAAAGGGGGCTTGACTAGAAGACCTTCAAGGTCCCTGCCAGCTCTATTCTATTCTATTCTATTCTATTCTATTCTATTCTATTCAAACTTTTTAAACTTTTTTAAAAAGCGAAGTGGGTTTATCCAGCGGGGGAAATATGACTTTTCATCATGGTTCCAAGGAAAGAACTTTCTCAGAAGTTCCTAAATTATTGGAAAAGCAATGCCGAAAGAAAGCAGATGCACCCATTTAACTTCCTCAATCTTGTCTTGCACAAGGCAGCCAGCAAAACAGGGGCCCCTTCGTTTCAGGCGCAACTCACCCTGGTTGTCGGTTGTTGCGTGCTGGAATTGACGGTGCAGAAAGAAGTTTTGCGACTTAGGCTCACAGCTCAAGGCGGGAACAGGACCTTGGAGGTCTTCTAGTCCAGCCCCTGATCAGGCAGGAGACCCTACACAATTTGAGAGAAGTGGCTGTCCAGTCACTTCTTAAATCTCTCCCCCCACTGATGGAGCACCCACAACTTCTAGTGGCAAGCTGTTCCACTGGTGAATTGTCCTATTAGGGAAGTTTCTCCTAAAATCCAGGTTGTTTCTCTCCTGGATTATTTTCCATCTATTGTTTCTTGTCCTGCTTTTTGGTTCTTTGGAGAATAATTTGACCCCCCCCCCTCTTCTTTGTTGCAGCCCCTCAAATACTGGAAGACTGTTTTCATGTCTCCCCACATTCTTCTTTAGACTAGTCAAACTCAATTCCTGAAGCCGTTGTTCTTATCTTTTGGTCTCCAGGCCTTTAATCCTCTTAGTTGCTGTCTCTGCACTTTTTCCAAAGTCTCAATCATCTTTTTTCTAATGTGGTGACCAAAACTTGACGCAGCATTCCAGGTGTGGCCTTACTAAGGCTTTTATAAAGCGGTACTAATACTTTACGTGATTGGCAGCCTCTTCTTGAAAACCTCCAGTGTTGGAGCACGCACAACTTTTGAATCCAAAGCCGTTCCGCTGGTTAATTGTCCTCACCATCGGGACATTGTCTTCGTTCTAGGTTGGGTCTCTAACCTTCTTCCATTCATGACTCCTTCTCCTGCCCTCAGGTGCTTTGGAGAGTAAATCCACCCCCTCTTTCCCTGAGGCAAGCCTGCAAGTATTGAAAGAATGCAATTTGTATTTTTATTGCACTTAGATATGTATCGCTTTATTGCTTTCACTGTTATAACCCTGTAGAGTCACCTCACAGCAAGAAGGACAGCCAACAAATTTAACAAATAAATCTCTATCTATCTCTATCTATCTGTCTAAATATCTATCTTTCTATCTATCAATATCTATCTATCTATCTATCTCTATCTATCTACCTATCTATCTATGTCTGCCTGTCTATCTATTTAATCTATCTATTCTATCTATCTATTCTATCTCTATCTATCTAAATATCTATCAATATCTATCTACCTATCTATCTATCTATATCTGTCTATCTATTTATCTATCTATCAATATCTATCTATATCTATCTATGTCTGTCTATCTATCTATCTATCTATCTATATCTATCTACCTATCTATGTCTGTCTGTCTATCTATTTATCTATCTATTCTATCTCTTCTATCTATCGATTCTATTTCTATCTATCTATCATATATATATATATATATATATATATATATATATATATATATATATATATATATATTTGTTTTCTTAAGTTTTCGTGGGTACTTACATGTATGGCATTCAGCTTTGTTCGGGTATTTTCCCACGTCATTGTAGTTGTTCTTTTAAAGTTGTAACACACTAACACACCTAAACAGCACACACCCAAAAATCAAGTTCACCATGGAAATGGAAACAAACAAACAACTACCATTCCTAGATGTACTAATCTACAAAGAAAGAGATGGCACACTAGGACACGCCATATACCAGAAGAAAACACACACTAACCGCTACCTCAACGCCCAATCCCACCACCACCCAGCACAGATAAACTCCGTGGCTAAAACACTAATTACTAGAATCAAACGCCTGGCAGACAAGACACACATTAAGACTGATCTAGGCACCCTGACTAAAGTACTGACAGCCAACGGCTTCAACAAAAGCAAAATCACCAACTTGATCCACAAAAACACACTGAGAGAGACCCAGAAGATGAACAGACCCATGGAACAGCTGTCCTGCCCTACATAAGAGGTACCACAGACAAAATTAGTAAGATACCACACAGACATCACATCAAGACTGCCTTCAAAACAGACAGAAAAATAGCAACCATCCTCAGAAACACCAAAGACAAAATTGACCTGGAAAACCAAGGCATATATGAAGTCCCCTGTGCATCATGCCTGGCCACATACATTGGACAGACCAATAGAAGAATAAGTACCCACCTAGATGAACACAAAAATGCAGTCAAAAAGCAGCTGCAGCAGCACAGGTGACTCAGGAGTAAGGTTGCAAGGTCATGGCCCCTCCCTTAAGAGATAAAAGCCAGCTGAGAAACCGGAGTTCTTTGCAGGAAGCAAATAAGTTTTTTGCACTCGAGCCTGGTGGATGTTACAATATCTGAGCTGGCGTTTGGAGACTCTTTGATTTATTGTTTAAGAATTTTATCTGTTGTTCTTGGCAGCCTTGCAAAAACATGGCCAGGCTCTTTCTTGTCAGAGCTAATTAGTTGGAAGCAGCCTTTTATTTGTGAAGAGACAGGTTTCGCAAATGAAACATTAAAAGGTTGTGCTGGTACTATTGTTTTGTGTTTGCTCTCCCGGAACCAGGTTTGGGTCAGAACACGAAATGAATCATAAGTTCAGGATTATCTGTCCTTGCTGGCTAGGAGATAATAAATGCCTGCTAAATAGTTTTCTGCAGTTTGTCAAAGAAGGGGGAAATTAGCAATATATATATATATATGTATGGCATTCAGCTTTGTTTGGGTATTTTCCCACGTCATACTAGTGGTGCTTTTAAAGTTGTAGCAACGTTTCGGCAGAATCTCATCTGCCATCATCAGGCTTCTGTATGGTGTTTGTGAGTCAGACTTTTACAGTGGTTTCAGATTTAAATTTGGGGCAGCCTATTGCTGTGCCAGAATGCTTTTTTCTTCATCCTGATTGGTTGGGAGTCTTGGTCTGTGTTTATTGGTCTTGGAGTTTGCTGTGTTCTGCTTCTAATATCTTCTGTCTGTTTTTTTGGCTCTTTTTGTATCTTGATTGGCTGGCAACATTGTGTTCCTGTATTGGAGGCCTTTAGTGCAGCTTGGCTTCGGGTAAATGGACGGCTATCATTAGTTAGGAAGCTGGGTTTCATCTGGGTGCCTGGTTGGGGTGTGTTTGAGCTGGAGGTATCAGGGGGGATCTGTTTGTGCCCAGGTGTTTGCCTGGCTTGTGGTGTGGAGATTTGTTTGTTTGTGAGTGCAGGTTTCCAAATGATTGATAGCCTGGTGGAATCATCTCTTCTGTTCATGCTTTCTGGTCTTTTTTCAATTTCTATGGCTTCTCTGATGATTCTGTGCCTGGGATTTTCTATGGTGGCTAGGGTTTTGGTGCCATTGAAGTTGATGTTATGACCTGTGGCTTCCATGTGTTGGACTAGTGAGGAAGTGTGTTCCAGCTTTTTGACTGCATTTTTGTGTTCATCCAGGCGGGTGCTTATTCTTCTATTGGTCTGTCCAATGTATGTGGCCGGGCACGATGCACAGGGGACTTTGTATATGCCTTGGTTTTCCAGGTCAATTTTGTCTTTGGGGTTCCTGAGGATGGCTGCTATTTTTCTGTCTGTTTTGAAGGCAGTCTTGATGTGGTGTCTGTATAGAATCTTACTAATTTTGTCTGTAGTGCCTCTTATGTAGGGCAGGACAGCTGTTCCATGGGTCTGTTCATCTTCTGGGTCTCTATTATGTCTCAGTGTGTTTTTATGGATCAAGTTGGTGATTTTGCTTTTGTGGAAGCCGTTGGCTGTCAGTACTTTAGTCAGGGTGCATAGTTCAGTCTTAATGTGTGTCTTGTCAGGGCCTTGTCAGGTCTTCAGCTCTGTGCTTCTCTCTGCTTCTCTTGGTCTTCAGCTCTGTGCTTCACTCTGAGAAGCACAGAGCTGAAGACCAAGCCTGAAAATGATGAATGAGACTTCATCGAAACGTTGCTTAGATACTTCCAATCTTACGCGGGAGAAAACCCAAATAACCAAAGATCCATATATATCCATAAATATTTATTTATTTATTTATTTATTTATTTATTTATTTATTTATTTATTTATTTATTTATTTTTTCCGGCTGATTTTTGGGCCAACCTTGCAACCTGGTTGGGGATATTTTTAAAAGGAAACTTTCATTTCACAAAGTGGAAGGCTGGAAAAAAAAAAGGGAGGGGTGAGTTTCCCTGCCTCTTTCCTCTTTTGCTGTCTGGCAACAAAATAAATTATTTCCATCACGGGAAGGAAAAACACGCCTGAAAACCATGGTCTTCCTGCTCGGTTGACTCATGGGACCGAAAAATGGACTGCGGACAGTCTAAACAGAAGTAAAATTTAAAAAATTGGGGGAGGTATTAAAAAAATTCAAAAAAATCAAGAGGCTCGGTGGGATGGGAAGCCTGAAGGGTGTGGCAAACGTGAGGATCTGTTAGAGGAGCTGTAATTTTGCACCCAAGATCGATGCAACATCGCTGGGATTAGAATAGAATAGAAAATAACAAAGAGTTGGAAGGGACCTTGGAGGTCTTCTAGTCCAACCCCCTGCTTAGGAACTCCTGTGTTCGGGATCAGTTGGAGCTTTCAAACTGTGTGTGCAACTGAGGTGCAGGAAGAGGATGCTGCTGTTGATCAGTGGTGGCCAAAATATTCAGTTTATTTTCCGTTTGTTTCCTCTCGTAGCCTCTGGTTTTTCTTATTGTTAGTTCTTTTTTTTTCTCCTCTTTGTGTGTGTTTCTCAATGGACAGAGATAAATCATGGGAAACGGCAGAGCAAATCTGGAGAAATCAACAAGATTAAATAAATATTAAAGAGTATCTGTAGTTCAGGGTTGAACGGTGGGGACCTTGGTGATCTCTGAGCTGGGTGGTTTTTCTTCAGACATTTCGTGACCCACCTAGATAACTTCATCTGTGCTAGAAGGAACTGAGTGGGGTTGTGGAATGGAAGAGAAGGAGGAGGAGGAGGAGGAGGACTGTGAGGTCCTTGGCACTCTCTGAACCTGGTGGTTTTCCTTGCAGACGTTTCATAACCCAACTAGATAACATCATCAATGCTAGAAGGGAGTGAGTGGAGTTGTGGAGGGAGAAGGAAGAGGAGGAGGAGTATGGAGTCCTGGGTGGTCTTTGAGGTTGGGGGTTTCCTTGCAGACCTTTCATGACCCAACTAAGGAACAGCATCAGTGCTAGAAGGGAGTGGGGATTGCTCTCTGTTTATACACAGAGGCCTGCCCCGTCAGCGTTTGTAGGAGGGCTGTTTTCTTCTTGTTAGTGGTTATGGCTTGATTATTGCTCTGGGATTAATCCGGGTGTTGTTATCCCCTGCTTATCTGGGTGTCGATCCCCAGCAAAGAGGGCTTGTGGTGTTTGTGTTGTAAATTGATGCTGGGTGGAATGGACTGGTTGTCCGGAGCAGCGTTTCTCAACCTCAGGCACTTGAAGATGGATGGAACTACAACTCCCAGAATTCCCCAGCCAGGGCTGAAAGTGGACGTGGAAGGGGTTGAAAATCTGGCAGGAGATTCAGCGTAGTTTTTCCTGCAAAACTGACTTTCGTGCCTAACGCAGAGCTAGAACTCACCGTCTCCTGGTGATTGGCCCAAAGTCACCCAGCCATCTTTCATGCCTAAGGCGGGACTAGAACTCCTTGTCTCCTGGTGATTGGCCCAAAGTCACCCAGCTGGCTTTCATGCCTAAGGCGGGACTAGAACTCCCTGTCTCCTGGTGATTGGCCCAAAGTCACCCAGCCAGCTTTCATGCCTAAGGCGGGACTAGAACTCCTTGTCTCCCAGTGATTGGCCCAAAGTCACCCAGCCAGCTTTCATGCCTAAGGTGGGACTAGAACTCCTTGTCTCCCGGTGATTGGCCCAAAGTCACACAGCCAGCTTTCATGCCTAAAGCGGGACTAGAACTCCCTGTCTCCTGGTGATTGGCCCAAAATCATCCAGCCAGCTTTCATGCCTAAGGCGGGACTAGAACTCCTTGTCTCCCGGTGATTGGCCCAAAGTCACCCAGCCAGCTTTCATGCCTAAGGCGGGACTAGAACTCACTGTCTCCTGGTGATTGGCCCAAAGTCACCCAGCTGGCTTTCATGCCTAAGGCAAAACTAGAACTCCTTGTCTCCTGGCACCTTCTCCACTATACCAAACGAGCTAATGATGCACAAAATTTGGATTTAAGAACAAGTTACAACACATTTATGAAAGAACCTGAGCTGAGAATTAAATCTGATGGGAAAACCGAAGGCCCAATGAAGTGGGAAGAGGCTTCTTAAGAACCCTGGGGGGGGTGGGGGGTGTAAAGGAGGACTCGGAGGATCCAGAAGCATCCGCTGATGAAACCCACAAGGGAACAAGCCACACAACGGAAGGGCAGGGTGGTGCGTTCGAGTCCCCGCGCAGGAATGAAGGCCAAGCGAATTGCACAACGATGCTGTGGAGGGAAGGAAGGGTTGTTGTTTTGTTGGGGGGGTTTTTTGTGAGAAAGGCGGAAGTTTCAGAAAGTTGCGGTCGGGTGAAAGCCTTTGTGTGTGTGTGTGTGTCTGTGTGTGTCCTAAAAGGACAGAAGTGAAAACTTTCAGCCATGAAAATGGGGCAGATCGTTGGAGAGGCGCCGGGCAGGTGTGCCAAAATGTGCAAGAGGAAGGAAAGTGTTGGGACGTGTAAGGAGCAGTTTACGAACAAACACGATGCACTTTAAAAAATTGTTTCTTGCTTTTACGGAGAGTCCTAAACTTACAACCGTTCGCTTAGCGTCACTTGCTCACTGTTACAACAGCGCTGAAAAATGGGACTCATGCCCATTTTTCACACTTACGACCGTTGCCACATCCCCACATGGTCCCATGATCAAAATGCGGATGCTTGACTCCTGGTTCCTAGTACAGGTACCAGCTGGTTCTCGACGTACGACAGTTCATTTAGTGATGGTTCACAGTTACAAAAAGAGCGACTCGCGGCCGTTTCCAGAGTTGCGACTTTGGCAGCCTCCCCCGCGATCCCGTGATCCAAATTCAGGCGCTTGGCCACCGACTCGAACTTATGACGGTTGCTATGCCGCCCCTCCCCCCAAGAGCGGGGCATCACAGGATCCCTTTTTGTGACCTCCTGAATGCCGATGGGGAAGCCCGGTTCGCTTAACAACGGTCTTACCGACTTGACCCTCCGTGGCGATTCATTGAGCAACGGTGGCGAGAAAGGTCATGAAATTGGGTAAAACTCACCGAAGGAGGGGGGGGCTTTCCTCTCTTAATGACAGAAACTTTGGGTTCAATTTTGGTCATAAAGTGAGGACTCCCTGTATTCTTTTGATTCTATTTTTTTCTGCACGTTGGCTTCTTTTGAAAAAGGATCGTGCGATGGTTGTACGTAGTGCATAGTACAATGGTTGTGCAATGTGTTGTGGCCCGCCAGCAGCCAATGAAGTTGGCAGTGGAGTTGGAGAGTAGTGTGGAGGTTGGGGAGGAACCTGGGCCAGTCCTGGAGTCTGGGGGAGGCTCGGACGAGGGCTCTGCATCAGAGACAGAGATGGGGTGGGAGCCATCCCACAGTGATCAGCTGCCTTCGGAGCTGGAGATCGGTGGGGTAGAAGAACAGCTGGAGCCTGTTCCCAGGGTGCACATGCGCAGAGCTGCCAGAAGAAGGGAACAACTAAGGAACACAAGGCAGAGATGGAGCCAGGGCTGTCTGACAGTGATCAGCTGCCTTCGGAGCTGGAGATCGGTGGGGTAGAAGAACAGCTGGAGCCTGTTCCCAGGGTGCACATGCGCAGAGCTGCCAGAAGAAGGGAACAACTAAGGAACACGAGGCAGAGATGGAGCCAGGGCTATCTGACAGTTATCAGCTGCCTTCGGAGTCGGAGATAAGTGGGGCAGAAGAACAGCTGGAGCCTGTTCCCAGGGTGCATATGCGCAGAGCTGCCAGACAAAGGGAACAGCTAAGGAACACGAGGCAGAGATGGAGCCAGGGCTGTCTGACAGTGATCAGCTGCCTTCGGAGCTGGAGATCAGTGGGGAAGAAGAACAGCTGGAGCCTGTTCCCAGGGTGCACATGCGCAGAACTGCCAGACGAAGGGAACAGCTAAGGAACACGAGGCAGAGATGGAGCCAGGGCTGTCTGACAGTGATCAGCTGCCTTCGGAGCTGGAGATCGGTGGGGAAGAAGAACAGCTGGAGCCTGTTCCCAGGGTGCACATGCGCAGAACTGCCAGAAGAAGGGAACAACTAAGGAACACGAGGCAGAGATGGAGCCAGGGCTGTCTGACTGTGATCAGCTGCCTTCGGAGCTGGAGATCAGTGGGGAAGAAGAACAGCTGGAGCCTGTTCCCAGGGTGCACATGCGCAGAACTGCCAGACGAAGGGAACAGCTAAGGAACACGAGGCAGAGATGGAGCCAGGGCTGTCTGACAGTGATCAGCTGCCTTCGGAGCTGGAGATCGGTGGGGAAGAAGAACAGCTGGAGCCTGTTCCCAGGGTGCACATGCGCAGAGCTGCCAGACGAAGGGAACAGCTAAGGAACACGAGGCAGAGATGGAGCCAGGGCTGTCTGACAGTGATCAGCTGCCTTCGGAGCTGGAGATCAGTGGGGAAGAAGAACAGCTGGAGTCTGTTCCCACGGTGCACATGCGCAGAACTGCCAGACGAAGGGAACAGCTAAGGAACACGAGGCAGAGATGGAGCCAGGGCTGTCTGACAGTGATCAGCTGCCTTCGGAGCTGGAGATCAGTGGGGAAGAAGAACAGCTGGAGCCTGTTCCCAGGGTGCACATGCGCAGAGCTGCCAGACGAAGGGAACAGCCAAGGAACACAAGGCAGAGATGGAGCCAGGGCTGTCTGACAGTGATCAGCTGCCTTCGGAGCTGGAGATCGGTGGGGTAGAAGAACAGCTGGAGCCTGTTCCCAGGGTGCACATGCACAGAACTGCCAGACGAAGGGAACAACTAAGGAACAAGAGTCAACTCGGGAGTAAAGGCTCAGGTGGACGGTGAATGGCCCCTCCCAGAGGTATTAAAAGAGGAGCAAAGGGGGAAGGGGCTTTTGCAGGGGACAAATAGTTCATTTAATTAGGATGAAGATCTGTTCTTGACTTCTTGCCATGTATTCTCTGCTACAGTGTGGTGTTTGAAAGGTATCGTCCTGGCAACTCTCCAAGCCTGATAACGGTCTGTCATTGTGCAATCTCTTGAAAGACTGTTGGCCGGGACTTTGCTGAAGAGGAATTCTCTGTAAACTAAATAAAAGCGGTTTTATCGGGTCGAGGAGTCGGCTTCGTGCTTTTGGGAAAGCCTCGGTCAGAACATGAGGATTGTACGTAGATGAAAACTGCATTTGTGAGGATATCAAGAAATGAGGGCCCCACAGGCAGAGCTGCCCCCCCCCGTCCTCCCAATTTCAAATTCCAAATACAGGCAATCCTCAACTTACGACCCCCACTGGTTGCTAAGCAAGAGGGTCGTGAAGTGAGCCACCCCGCAAAAGAGCTTTTGAAAGTGAGCCCATCTCGTGGCGTCCCCGGTTTCTCCAGCTCTCAGTTTCATTTCTCCCCTCTCTTTGCCTCTTTCCCCATTTCGAGAGGAGCGTTTGTGACTCATATCTACAGGGGGGAGGAAACCGTCCACCAGCACCCAAGCTGTCTGGATTTTTAGTTCCTGGAAGTTTCAACTCATTGATGTTTCACGAAGGACATTTTCAGGGGTCCTGTCATAATTTGGAGAGGAACCCCAAACAGTTGTGAAAGAGCTCGTGAGAATCCTGAGATTGACCCGTTTGTCCTCTCCGTTTCTAGAGGACACACACACAAAAAATGCAGTTTTCTCGGAGGGGCTGAAGGTGTCAACTCATAAAATATTTCTATATTCTTTTTACTGTGGCCAACAGAAAGGGAGGAGGGAGCAGTGCGGCAGCTTGGAACCCGAAAGTGCATGCCATCAATGTTTTCAGAGATTGTCACTAGGCGACTGACGTTTCTGCTGTGCAAAATTGCAACCGGAGAGCCTGATTGGTGACTCTGGGCTATGGAGGTGTCCCATTGGAGAATATGGATTACGATACACGCCTGGGTGCGGGGGAAGACCAGGGTCAAGGGTGACAATGAATGACGTGTCTCAGAGTCAGCTACACCCAAGCAGTGCTGGCATGTCTACTCCTAATAAATCATTTTTAAGTTTTGGAAGTTTGGCTCAAGACTCATGATTTAAATTGGCAGGGGGGGGGGGTCACTGCCAGAGCCCTGACAACAAGATCGCAATGTTAGATAAGGATTGGCAGAATCCAGGGGGCAGCATCAAAACAGGAATCAGCCGAGCATCTTTACATCACCACAAGCGACCTCTAAGGCCGTTCTTAACAGTATCACAGGCCCCGGCCAAAGCAGTGTATACTGGGGGGGGGGGCCTACAACAGCTACTCACAGGAATAAAAATATAAACGGTCGACGAAATGAAACATATATTTATTTTATGGGCGCTTCCAACAAAATTGGTGTTGAAACATTAAGCAACAACTCATCCAGGGGTGGAATGCTACCGGTTCGGCCCGGTTCTTGAGAACTGGTAGCAGCGAAGAGCAGCTGAGTCCAAACCAATTTGGTGTTTGGCCCACCCACCTGCCTGGGCTCTAGGCTGTCCTTTATTCCCTGCTTTTCCCTCCTCCGCTGCTTTGCGTGGCACAGCTGAGGTAGAAAAAGCAGGAAACAAGAGGATGTTCAAACGTTGCACACCCGCGCACAGCGCTTGTCTGCTGTCCAGGCGGCACAGCTGATGATTTCTTGCAAATGCTGCACACACGCGTGTTATGATTGTCTGCAGTTCGGAGAACCGGCAAATCGTTCCACTGGTTGGCCCCGCCTCTCCCTGCCTACTCACTCCTTACCTGGCATGTGAGCCATCCAACTTGCCTGGTTTGGTAAGTTGCTATTTTTCTTCCCCCCCCCCCCAACCATCAGCTTTTCTGCTGTTCCGGGAGATTTAGATTAGCTAGGAAGCAGGAAATCCTTGGATTTCTTGCTTTCTAGCTAATCTAAAAGCAGAGCCAAACCTTCCTTAGGACTGGAGCTTTTCAGTGCAGACTCAGGTAGCCGATTGCAGAAAGATAGATCTCTGAATGAATCTGTGATTCTGTGAGCAACTCAATCTGCCTGCCTGCTTTGCCTGATTTGGGTAAAAGTTGTTCTTTTTTTATTAAAAAAAAATAATATTTACATAAATAATAATATTTACATACAAGCCACGCCCACCCAGTCACATAACCACCAAGCCACACCCACAAATTAGGCCACACTCACAAAACTGGTTTTCAGAAATTTGAATCCCACCCCTGAACTAATCAGATTAGGTTGGGGGCCCCTATGCTGGTGGGGGCCATGGGCAAGTGCCCATCAGACCCATACATTAAGACTGCCCTGACAACCTTCTTTGAATTCCATGGAGTCATATTTGACTCTCAGCCACGGACGACTGTTAAGGTCAGCCGTGATAGTCTTCCTAGCACAGGGCTGCCATTCCGAGGGTGGGATGCACAGACAATATCGATTCCTACCTTGCTGAGAGAGCCACGGTGGCAGGCCAAACAGCCGATCGTTGCCACTGGGTGGAAGAATTAGGAAACCAACGTAATGGTCTGGAAAGTGCTGTTTTCGAATCAGCTGTGGCCTGGTGTGTGACTTGCTTGGCAGAAAATCCCTGGGTGTGGTGACGGCGGCGTTTTGCGTGAGTTTATTAGTGGGGGAAGGAGCATGGCGTTTCCCTTCTATGGAGGAAGATCAGGGGTGTGGCGGAGGCGGAGCTGTAGGGCGGCTGTATTGGTGGCGGGCAACACCGCGTGAGCAGATCTGACTTCCTGTCAGGTTCCGCTGTTCCGCCGAGAAGAAACGACAACACACTTAGTTGAGAAGATTCCTGCACGGAGGCTTTCAGCGATAAAGTAGTTTCATCGGACTTTGCCGCCAACGTTCCCTTGGCTTTTGGAGGTCATGGGATGGCTCACCCCCCAAACTTTTATCGTGTTGTCAGCCACCCCAACACTGGAGGGGGGGGTGCTGGCGGGGCTGCTACGGATTCGGCCAGGTACTGGAGAACCCGAAGCTAACGTTTATGGCCGGTTGAGAAAACCTCCAAATCCCACCGCTGGCTGGCTCCGTCCATCCCACCTTGCCCCTCCCAGGTGTCCCCACGGGGCCCATTTTGGATGCAGGTAAGGTGCAGGGCCAGCGTGGAGACTTGAGGAGGGCAAAAACATTCCCCCCACCCCCTGGTGGTGGTGCAGGAAGCACCCACCCCTGGCTAGGCAGCATATAGAAATTGGATAAATAAGGAATAAATGTGCTGTAGAGTTGGAAGGCGCCCTGCAAGAAGCTACGTGTTGGACTGGCACCCTGCAGTGTTTCACCCGCAAACAAACAGGCTTCATCGCACCCAGGGCTGTTATTAAACTGAGCCCAGAGTTGTCAAACTTGCTTACTCTCCTGTGCAACCAAGGTGAGGAAGCCGACCTTGGCAGGAAGTGGGACCTTTTGCACGCTTGCAAACAAGTGGCTGTTTTGCCTGACTGGCTCTCATGCTAGCTAGGTTGGTGGGTTGGTTTCCTCCCCTTATTAATCACTCATATGCAACACACACTCCTCTGCTTGTCCCCCTCCCCAAACACAAGAACAACAACAACCCTGTGAGGTGGGATGGATTGAGAGAGAGAGAGAGAAAGAGCAACTGGCCCAAAGTCACCCAGTGGGCTTTCAGGCCTAAGGCAGGACTAGAACTCACCGTCTCCTGCTGATTGGCCCAAAGACACCCAGCCAGCTTTCAGGCCTAAGGCGGGACTAGAACTCACCGTCTCCTGCTGATTGGCCTAAAGTCACCCAGTTGGCTTTCATGCCTAAGGCAGGACTAGAATTCACCATCGCCTGGTGATTGGCCTAAAGTCACCCAGTTGGCTTTCAGACCTAAGGCAGGACTAGAATTCACCATCACCTGGTGATTGGCCCAAAATCACCCAGTTGGCTTTCAGGCCTAAGGCGGGACTAGAACTCACCGTCTCCTGCTGATTGGCCCAAAGACACCCAGCCAGCTTTCAGGCCTAAGGCAGGACTAGAATTCACCATCGCCTGATGATTGGCCCAAAGTCACCCAGTTGGCTTTCAGGCCTAAGGCGGGACTAGAACTCACCGTCTCCTGGTGATTGGCCCAAAGTCACCCAGTTGGCTTTCAGGCCTAAGGCAGGACTAGAATTCACCATCGCCTGGTGATTGGCCCAAAGTCACCCAGTTGGCTTTCAGGCCTAAGGCGGGACTAGAACTCACCATCTCCTGCTGATTGGCCCAAAGACACCCAGCCAGCTTTCAGGCCTAAGGCGGGACTAGAACTCACCGTCTCCTGGTGATTGGCCTAAAGTCACCCAGTTGGCTTTCATGCCTAAGGCAGGACTAGAATTCACCATCGCCTGGTGATTGGCCTAAAGTCACCCAGTTGGCTTTCATGCCTAAGGCAGGACTAGAATTCACCATCGCCTGGTGATTGGCCTAAAGTCACCCAGTTGGCTTTCATGCCTAAGGCAGGACTAGAATTCACCATCGCCTGGTGATTGGCCTAAAGTCACCCAGTTGGCTTTCAGGCTTAAGGCGGAACTAGAGCTCTCCGTCTCCTGGTGATTGGCCCAAAGTCACCCAGTTGGCTTTCATGCCTAAGGCAGGACTAGAATTCACCATTGCCTGGTGATTGGCCTAAAGTCACCCAGTTGGCTTTCAAGTTTAAGGCGGAACTAGAGCTCTCCGTCTCCTGGTGATTGGCCCAAAGTCACCCAAATAGATTTCATGCTTAAGGCAGTACTAGAACTCCCTGTCTGCTGGTGATTGGCCCAAAGTCACCCTAACTCTCTGAGGTCCTTTGCAACTCCACAATCCCAATTCCTTCCCAAGGGAACTCCATTTCTGTTGATACGGCCGAAAACTTATGTGTTCCTTTCTTGCGGCCACCTCACACTCCCGGCTCCTGTCTGTTTTCCAATCCAGCCCTCCTTCCTTCTGTTACTTAGAGCCCATTTCCCTAATCTAGCAAGTTTTAAACCTTATTCTTATATGCCTAGAATCGGTTCCTCACCCTGACATGAGATCCGGTCAGTTTCAAATAGAACAGATTGATATCCTATTTAATATTCTGTTGCGGGCACATACTTTTTCTCCAAGAGAAGAAACGAAAAAATATATAAGTTTTTAAAATTCTGTGGAATATCTGCTCCGGGGTTTCCATTCTGAGTCAGGATCTTTTGCCTGGAGGGGACAGTCACTTTTCGGAGTGTGTGTGTGTGTGTGTGTACCTCGAGACAGTTGTGAAAGCGACAATTCATAACTCTAAGGAGGAGAAAGCAAGCTGATGGTGGAACAATCCCAGTTCTGTATAATTAGCTGCGGTATCAGGAGAAGCTGCTAGCTGGATTTCAAGGTTAAGCATACTTGGTTGATCCCTGAGGGGTTTGCGGCTCTCGAAGTGGGCTTTTTTCGTAGTTGCTGAACCGGAATTTTGGGCTCCAGCCAAATTTCCCCTTTCTACTTGCGGGGAAGTATTTTACCTGTCGTAGCCAAGTGAAGAACAAGGTTTGAATCACACCGTGTTTCTTTGAGAAGAGCAGCTGTGGATTTGGCTCAACGTTCATGAAATATGGGGACTTGAAGATGGATGGACTTCAACTCCCAGAATTTCTTAGCCAGCATGCTATAAGATGAGTGGACTTCAACTCCCAGAATTCTCTAGTGAGTATGCTTTAAGATGGGTGGACTTCCACTCTCAGAATTCCCCAGCCAGCAGGCTTTGAGATGGGTGGACTTCAAGTCCCAGAATTCCCCAGCCAGCAGGCTTTGAGATGGGTGGACTTCAAGTCCCAGAATTCCCCAGCCAGCATGCTTTAAGGTGGGCGGATTTCAAGTCCCAGAATTCCTCAGCTAGCAGGCTTTGAGATGGGTGGACTTCATCTCCCAGAATTCCCCATCCAGCATGCTTTGAGATGGGTGGACTAGGGAATTCTGGGAGTTGAAGACCATCCATTTTAAGCCAAGTTGGCTGAGGAATGCTGGGAGTTGAAGTCCACCCACCTTAAAGCATGCTGGCTAGAGGATATTACGAGGTGAAGTCCACTCATGTTAAAGCAGGCTGGCTGGGGAATTGTGGGAATTAAAGTCCACTCATCTTAAATGGGAGTTGAAGCCCAGCCATTTAAAACATGCTAGCTTTAAAGATGTTCAGACTGGATTTGGCATTTTTGTCCACTTCTTGAGTTCTTCCCAAAGGACCTGGGATAGCCGGATGTTGTTATGTGATGATGTTACAGGTTGTCAGCGCAGGATGTAAGCTGTTCAAAGCCAAGCTGCCTTTTGCAATTGACTGATGGTGAATTTGTCAATGCCGATGGCATTCAAGTGTTTCTCCAGATCTTTTGAGATGATACCCAAGTTACCTGTTACTATTGGTACTACCTCTGCTTTCTTTTGCCGCTGTCGCTCCATTTCTATTTGTAAGTCTTTGTATGTTGTGATTTCTCTCTTGTTCTTCTGTCTCTAGGTACTGCCACATCCAATATCCAAACTTTTTTGTCTTTCTTATCGACAGTTGTTAAGTCTGGGGTGTTATTTTGCAAATGCCTGTCGGTTTGAAGTCTAAAGTCTACTGCCGTCATGGCGAACCTTTGGCATGCGTGCCAGAAGTGGCATGCAGTGCCCACTCAGTGGGCATGTCGCCAGCTGCTCTTTGGGTCTCTGGTGTGCACATGTGTGCTGGCCAGCTGGTCTCCAAAAACAAACCATTTTCGGGCCTCTATCCTGGCCATTTTCAGACCAACCTGGGAAACGGCCTGAAAATGGTTCCCAAAATGCCAAAAAACAGGGCATTTTTCAGGCCATTTTCAGGCCAAAAATGGCCTCAAAAAAACAGCCTGAAAATGGACAAAAACGGCCCCCAAAATGCCCCAAAAAAAGGGTATTCATGCACCGGCCAGCCAGTATTCAGTCTTCTGGTGCTTCGGCACACGCACATTTTATTTTTTATTTTCTTATTTATTTGATTTGTCAATTGTTTACAAGATAAGTATAAGTATATACATAGTTATGAATGCATGAAATGGGTACATATAAGGAAAATAAAAGAAACAATAAGACAGGGATGGTAGGCACGTTGGTGTGCTTATGCACGCCTGCTACAAGCCTCTTAGGAAAGGGGTGAGGTCAATAGTAGACAGTCTAAGGTTAAAGTTTTTGGGGTCTGGGGAAGAAACCCCAGAGTCAGGAAGAGTATTCCAGACATTGACCACTCTGTGGCTGAAATCGTATTTCCTGCAGTCAAGTTTGGTGCGGTTAACCTTGAGTTTGCATCTATTGTGTGCTCTTGTGTTGTTATGGTTGAAGCTGAAGTATTCATTGACAGGTAGGACATTGCAATATATGATTTTATATACTATACTTAGATTGGACCAAAGACGGCGTAATTCAAGGTTTTCTAGGTCTAGAATTTCAAGTCTGGTGGCATAAGGTATTCTGCAATGAGTAGAGGAGTGGAGAACTCTTCTTGGGAAATATTTCTGGACTTTCTCAACTGTGCTAATATCAGATACGTAATGTGGGTTCCAGAATGATGAGCTGTATTCAAGTATTGGTCTAGCAAATGTTTTGTATGCTCTAGTTAGTAGTGTAACATTACCAGAGAAAAAGCTACGTAGGATTAGGTTAACAACTCTTAATGCCTTTTTGGCTACATAGTTACAATGGGCTCCAGCACTTAGATCATTAGAGATTAGAGATCATTAGAGATTCATGGTCATGCATGCGCATTCCGGTTTGGGCACCCGGTGCCGAAAAAGTTCAGCATCCCTGATCTAGAGAACACTTGACCTCTTTCATTTTCTATGATTTTGTTTGTATTTTATGGTCCCACCAGTTCTTTCCTGCAGGCAAATGACATCTCTTCCAGAGCTTTCAGTGCACCATTGTTGCCATTTTGGTCATGCCGTTGTTTGTAGTCTGTCTGGGCGATCTTTAGTGTTAACGGCGCTCGTTGCACAAGTTGTCCAGATGTTCAGACTATCAAGTCCTCACCATGGACCTGGGATGGGAAAATTTGGAGGTGCGACGTTATTACAGACATCAACGCGGGATGGAAGCTGTTCCCAGGGTCAGGGGGTCCTCACCTTATGGCCACAATTAAGCCCAACATTGATGTGGCGATGCCAAATATTTGTCAAGAGAGTTTGGCCCCCGTTTTACAACACTTGCAGACACAGTTGTTTTGAGTGAATCATTGCAGTTGTGAAGTCAGGCACACGGTTGTTAAGGGATCTGGTTTTCCCCGTGATTTTGATCTTCAGGTCACAAAAGGGAATCACGTAACCCCGGGGGCATAACTCTTGTCATAAATGTGAGTCAGTTGCCAAGTCTCTGAATTTTGATCACGTGACCATGGGGATAGTGCCACGGTCGTAACTGTGAAAGGGGGTCATAAGTCTCTTTTTTCCAGTGATGTTGTGACTTTGGATGGTCACTAAACATACAGTTATAAGTTGAGGCCCACCTTATTGTAAAGTATTATTGTTATTAGATTGTTATATTATATTATTATATTATATTATTTTATTATTATTATTATATTATATTATTATTATATACAAAAATGACAGTGCACACAGCAAATGAGATAACTATGCTGGGTTTCGTATCCCAAATCACCAGTCGAACCCTTCCCAAGCGTTTAGGACTGCGTGATGTATCGGCGGATTATGCGAGCAGATCCCAGTAAGGTGGCCTTCTGCAGCTGGCCAAGGGTGATCCTCTCAGCGCCAATTGTTCTCATGTGCTTGCCTAGGTCTTTAGCCACAGCAGCACCCAGTGTGCCCAGTACCACTGGAACCACCTGCACTGGTCTATGCCAGAGTCTCTGCAGTTCGATTCTCAAGTCCTGATATCGGGTGACTTTTTCAAGTTATTTCTCCTCGATTCTGCTGTCACCAGGTATGGCAATGTCGACGATCCACACTTTTTTCTTCTCCACAATCGTGATATCCGGGGTGTTGTGCTCCAAAACTTTGTCAGTCTGTATTCGGAAGTCCCGCACTAATTTTGCATGCTCATTTTCGACCACTTTTTCAGGCTTATGATCCTACCAGTTCTTTGCTACAGGCAAAATATTATTATATTATCATATATTACATTATTATATGATATGGTTATATTATTATTATTATTGAAAAAAGAAGGACGGGGTGATATGAGAGAGTCTTCCAATATGTGAGGGGCTGCTTCCAAGAAGAAGGAGTCAGATTATCCCCCAAAGCACCAAAAGGCAGGAGAAGAAACAATGGATGGAAACTGATCAAGGAGAGAAGCAACCAAGAACTAAGGAGACACTTGCTAATAGGGAGGACAATTATCCAGTGGAACTACATGCCACCAGAAGTTGTATGGACTTCATCACTGGAGATTTTCAAGAATAGATTGGACAGCCACTTGTCTGAAATGGTTGTGGGGGTCTCCTGTTTGAGCAGGGGGCTGGACTAGAAGACCTCTAAGGTCCCTTCCAACTCTGTTATTCTGCTCTTGTTTTTCCTTCCTTCCTTCCTTTCCTCCCTTCTTTCTTTCCTTACTTTCCTCCCTCCCTCCCTCCCTCCCTTCCTTTCCCTTCCTTTCCTTTCCTTTCTTTTCCTTCCTTCCTTTCCTCCCTTCCTTTCTTCCTTTCCTTCCTTCCTTCCTTCCTTTCCTCCCTCCCTCCCTCCCTTTCCTTTCTTTTCCTTTCCTTTCCTTTCCTTCCTTCCTTCCTTCCTTTTCTTCCTTCCTTCCTTCCTTTCCTCCCTCCCTCCCTCCCTTTCCTTTCTTTTCCTTTCCTTTCCTTCCTTCCTTTTCTTCCTTCCTTCCTTCCTTCCTTTCCTCCCTCCCTCCCTTTCCTTTCTTTTCCTTTCCTTTCCTTCCTTCCTTCCTTTTCTTCCTTCCTTCCTTCCTTTCCTCCCTCCTTCCCTCCCTTTCCTTTCTTTTCCTTTCCTTTCTTTTCCTTTCCTTTCCTTCCTTCCTTCCTTTTCTTCCTTCCTTCCTTCCTTTCCTCCCTCCTTCCCTCCCTTTCCTTTCTTTTCCTTTCCTTTCTTTTCCTTTCCTTTCCTTCCTTCCTTCCTTTTCTTCCTTCCTTCCTTCCTTTCCTCCCTCCCTCCCTCCCTTTCCTTTCTTTTCCTTTCCTTCCTTCCTTCCTTCCTTTTCTTCCTTCCTTCCTTTCCTCCCTCCCTCCTTTTCCTTTCTTTTCCTTTCCTTTCCTTCCTTCCTTCCTTTTCTTCCTTCCTTTTCTTCCTTCCTTCCTTTCCTCCCTCCCTCCCTCCCTCCCTTTCCTTTCTTTTCCTTTCCTTTCCTTCCTTCCTTCCTTTTCTTCCTTCCTTCCTTTCCTCCCTCCCTCCCTTTCCTTTCTTTTCCTTTCCTCCCTCCCTCCCTCCCTCCCTCCCTCCCTTCCTTTCCTTTCCTTTCTTTTCCTTTCTTCCTTTCCTTCCTTCCTCCCTTTCCTCCCTCCCTCCCTCCCTTTCTCCATTTCTGGAGGTTTTTAAGAAGAGATTGGACAACCATTTGTCTGAAGTGGTCTAGGGTTTCCTGCAGGGGGGCTGGACTAGAAGACCTCCAAGGTCCCTCCCACCTTCCATTCTTCTACGTTCCATCCAATGCCTCTGAAGTTGGTGAGCTGCACAGGTTGGCCACCTGTCACTTTGAGAGCATGGCAGTAACAGGCGAGCGGGCAGCCCGAGCGCCCAAACCAACCCTTGGCGGAGGGACATCTCTGGAAGAAGAAGAATGCAACCAGGGTCAGCGCTCCTTTGCACCTGGCTCTGTTTGCGACAAAGCATTTGAAAGGCTGGCCTTCCCCGCTGACTCGTGGGTGGCGTGGTCACACCCGTGGAACCAGAATCGGAGGCATTGCAACATCCAGGACGATCAGTCATTGCCACATTAAAGGAAAACAGGTGGGTGCTTTATTTATTTAATCGTCTGTCCAACGTCAACATCTCAGCCGAAAGTGATTCTGGACTGAATCCAGCAGGAAAGGAAAACAATAAATATATATATATTTATTTTTTTAAAACACAAACAATTGCAATGAACAACTCTGACAACAATCCTTACGAAAAATAATTTATGCACAAGTTGCTTTTCCTTTGGCATTTGCCCCCAGTGAGATTGGCTAAAATGTACCTGGACATGAATCCAACATGCTGGAAATGCAACCGGAACCAAGGTACCTTCTATCATATGTGATGGCCATGCCCGGAAGCCCCAAAATACCGGACTAAAATATGGAGCTGGATGCAAGAAATTGTGGAAGATCAAATAGAGTTTAAACCGGAGTTGTTTCTATTGGGAATAATGAAAGGGATAAATATAAGAAAAGGGTTAAATATATTATATTGCATATATTGACAGCAACAAGGATAGTATACGCACAATGTTGGAAACAAAATAATACGCCCCCAGGGGAATTAGTAATTCTAGATTCAGCAATTAGTAATTCTAGATTAGTAATTCTAGATTCAGCACAATGTCTAGATTGTGCTGAAATGGATAAATTGACATTAAAATTAAAAGATAAAGAAGAGTATTACGAAATTTGGGACAATTGGTATGAATGGTTGAACAATAGAAATAAGGATAACGGAGATAAGAAAATTATAGGTAAATGTATATGAATGTAGATAAATGTAGATATTTACATGAGATTGGTTTATAATAATGATGGCACAATACTGTTACTATGAAGGTGAAAATGTGTAAAAGATAAAAAAAAGAACAATACAAATTATTGGGGGGGAAAAAAGAAAAGTAATTTAAAACTGGAAGCACGGGAATACAAATTGCAAACTTGGGGAGTAGTCCTCGATGTACGGTGACCATGGAGGCCAGAACTCTCGTCGCTAAGCGAGGCGCCAGTGCAGTGAGGTTTGCCCCGTTATCCGGCCTTCCTGGCCATCATTGTGGAGTGAATTGCTGGGGAAGGATAAGGCGATTCGAGGGCAATAAGAGTTCTCCGTTGCTGCATTTCCTACCCAAAAATGCAAGATAAAAATGTTTGCAGGAATGAAGGCAGAGAACTGGATGAAAAATTGGAGATGATTTTTTTTTCCCCCTGATTATGTTTGTTGGTTTGTAGATAAACGCGGGATGTGGTGGCTCCGCGGCTAAGACGCTGAAAAGGTCGGCAGTTCGGCGGTTCGAATCCCTAGCGCCGCATAACAGAGTGAGCTCCCGTTATTTGTCCCAGCTTCTGCCAACCTAGCATGTAAAAAAATGCAAGTAGAAAAATAGGAACCACCTTTGGTGAGAAGGGAACAGCGTTCCGTGCGCCTTCGGCATTGAGTCCTGCCAGCCACATGACCATGGAGACGTCTTTGGACAGCGCTGGCTCTTCTTTGGCTTTGGAACGGAGATGAGCAGCACCCCCTAGAGGTGGAAACGATTAGCACGTCTGTTTGAGGGGAACCTTTACCTTTATATCAAACTTCTCTGTTTTTTAAAAAAAATTACTTTGACAACAAACATTAACAAATACAAACATAAAACATCAAATAAAACCATCTTTCCATTACATACAGTGTGTCGGTTGGTACATATCTCTTGTGTACAATATCAACTGTCTATCTCTCCTGGTTTAAATTAAACTTCACCTTATATAAATCAGCTATGCATATTATATGATCATTGTTATTATCTCATTAGGCTGGAATTATGAATTCACATCATCCTTTCTGAGCAAAACTTAACTTTTACAAAATCTAATTTGTGTTATCAGACATTACATTATAATCATTATATCCAATAATAGAATATTGTTACATTATATATATTAAATTTCTCGACACGCTCGCTCTTCGGCGGCCCTGGGGAAAAGGCATCGTTGCTTCTAGCTGGGTTGGTCTGCTTTGGCAGGGGAGGAAATTTTACCGATGCCCGCTGGCAAAATGTTTATGGAGATCATCCAATCGTCCAGGTCATAGTTGTCCCAAAGGTGCTTTTTACAAAAGGCGAGGGAATAACAGATTAACAGAGTTGGAAAGGGACTTCAGAGGTCATCTCGCCCAACCCTCTGTCCAAGCAGGAGACCAATGATTATCTAATCTCTTCTTAAAAACTTCCAGTGATAGAGCACAGACAATTTCTGGAGGCAAACAGTAACTGTGAAAGGGACCTTGGAAGTTTTTTTTTTTTTTTAAATAT
Source organism: Hydrophis major (assembly GCA_033807585.1). Taxonomy (NCBI): domain Eukaryota; kingdom Metazoa; phylum Chordata; class Lepidosauria; order Squamata; family Elapidae; genus Hydrophis; species Hydrophis major. The sequence continues at coordinate 213,635,538 of CM066331.1, read as the reverse complement.
ATTTTTATTAATTTTCTTTTTCTTTTTTTACCTCGTAAGACATCCTGGTATCATCAATGTTCTTGGCATCTATATAAGATTTTGGTTTAAATATCATGACACATTATATTGCCTTTATCTACTATTAAATAATATCTTTAGCTATAATTACTATTCTTATATCTTTATATAGTTTAGAAAATTTTCTTTTACTTTCTTAAGACCCTGGAGTCTTAGTGGACAACCAGCTAAATAGGAGCCAGCCGTGTGCAGCAGCAGCCAAAAAAGTCCTAACAGAGGGATACAATCAGGATCAAGGGAGGTACTAATACTACTCTATAAAGCCTTAGTAAGGCCACACCTAGAGTCCTGCATCCAGTTTTGGTCACCACATTATAAAAAAGAGGTTGAGGCTCTAGAAAAAGTACAGAGAAGAGCAACCAGGATGATTAAAGATTGGAGGTTCAAACATACGACGAAGGGTTGCAGGAACTTGGCCTTGCTAGTCTAGGAAAGAGAAGGACCAGGGGAGACAGGAAAGCAGCCTTCACTAGAGTAGCCATTCCGAGTTCTTGTAACCGTTCCTTCATATGTTTTAGCCTCCTAATCATCTTTGTGGCTCTTCACTGCACTCTTGCCAGAGTCTCAACTTTTTTTACATCATGGTGACCAAAACTGAATGCAGCATTCCAAATGTGGCCTTACCAAGGCCTTGTAAAGTGGTATTCATGCTAAGTGATCTTGATTCTATATTTCTGTTAATGGCAGCCTAGGATCGCATTGGCTTTTTTGGCTGCTGCAACACACGGCTGGCTCCAGTGGTGGGATTCATAATTTTTTACTGCCAGATCTGTGGGCGTGGCTTGGTGGGCGTGGCATTCTGTGGGAGTTGTGGGGGAAGGTTACTGCAAAATCCCATTCTCTCCCCACTCCTGGGGGAAGGATATATTGCAAAATCCCCCTTCCCACCACACTAACCTGCTTTCCAGCTCTGTTCTCCTGTGCAGGGCAACCAAAGAAGACCCAGCCAATCAGCAGGAACTCAATGGGAGGCGGAGACTAGAGGGGGGCGGGGCCACATCAGAGGGTGCCTTTGCCGGTTCTCCGAACTACTCAAAATTTCCACTACCGATTCTCCAGAACTGGTCCAAACTGGCTGAATCCCACCTCTGGCTGGCTCCTATTTCTTTCTCTTTTTTAAAAAAGAAATTTTATTCAGTTTTTCACATTAAAACCAAAAATCTCTTTTTAGTGGACAACATATTTCCGGGTCATCACCTTTACATACAAATACGACAGCAATTATACATTCATATATGCATACTTAATTCTATTATTACCTTTTCCATTCCAAATTTTCAGTAAGGAGAGAAACAAACACATTAATTCTAGCCTCTTTCATTAATCTTAATCGAAACATCTTTTTGTTTCATTTCAATTATTTCAAATATAATCCTTTAATATTTATTTTAAAAATAAAGATAATCAATATGTGCTTGCCTAATAATAATAATAATAATAATAATAATAATAATAATAATAGTTACCAATGTCTCTCCTTGCTTTTAATAGTCTGTATTAACTTATTAATTTAGTTGGTTCTTTAGTCTGTCATATTCCCTTTCCATTACACATTCTTTTTATAAATTCTAGATTAATACAAATTTTAACACTAAAGAAAAAAAAAAACAAGTATAGGTTTCCCCCCTTTTACTGCTTTGAGTGTGACACCTCAATGATTAAAATATACCTTTATTCCCTCATCTTGATTCCCAATAAACGATTATTTTTAAGAAGTTACAATAATAATCATTACATCTTTTCATTTGGATTCCGCAACATATTTCCCCCCTTAATTTTTAGTAAGAGTTATCAGTATCTATATTACCCTATTTTCTAAATATTTTTAATTGCAGAAATATTCTTGTTAGCCCTTGTCACCCTGCAGAATCCCCTTTTTAATTCATCAACCATTATCTCTGAAAAACCAATTTCTTTTCAACATTTTACTATTTCCGTATTTATTTCATGCACCTGTTTCTTACTGCTTCTCCTCCCTCTCTTTTCCCCATATCTTTTCTCATTCCAGTTTATATCCCTCTCTTTCTTAATATCTTCCTTTCCCCTTTTCTGCTGGGTCTTTCTGCCTTTCCTGACTTCACAGGTATTCCCCCTTTTGATTGCCTTCTTAAATCTCAACTTTTTAACCTTCCTTCTTTCCCCACTTCTTTGTAGTATTCTTTGTGTTAATTGTCTATGTAAAATGTCTTCTCCTTGAATCAACTCCTCCTCCTCTGAAGCTCTTTTTTCTTGTTCTTCAATCGCCATTTCCATTTTTTCTCACACAGAGCAAAGTGATTCGCCTCTTTCCTGTAGTAATTCTCTCATATTTTTAAGTTCCATTTTTAATTCCCAAAGAGATATCATCATTACACACTCTTATATTTTATGATCGTTAAAGTCCACAAAAAAACCACTTTTACTTTCTTCTTTCAATTTTCTTAAGTTCTCAATTGTTCCAGTCCAGGGTCTATACCAAAAACATCCATCAATCCCACAGTCAGTCTTTCCTTGCTTTTTCCTTTATTCTGGTTCTGATTTCACTTTCTAAGATTCTTACTTTGTTTCAATATTTCTTTAATGTTATATCCACACAAGTTCATTCAGAAACAGGATGCTTTCCCTTGTTTGAGCTCAAGTTTTTGTCAAAAGGTGGCACTCTCCATTATACAAAGCCTTCACCTTTTTCCCCTATTTTTTTATTTAGGGTTTTTCGAACCTCAATATTCCAACACAGTCCGGTCTCCAATTTGTAAACTTTATTATTTTTATTTTTTGACAATCTTAAGTCCACCTGTTTATTGCCAAGATATTTTAGTCCAATTTAGTTAAATCTTTAGTTCCAACTTCTTCCTTTCCCGGTTCGAAGCCCTGCTTAGCTGTCAAAAATATTTTCTTTTTTTTCCCCTGTCCCTTTGTAATTTCACTGCTCACTTTTCTTTTCTTAAAAATTCCATGTTACCTTAATCCCGGGGTACTTTTGTTTAGTTGTATTGCCCAGTTGTCCCGGTTCAGATGTTATCCACCTCTTTCTTCCCTCCTGCACAAATCTTAATCCAGCTGAGTCCTCCTCTTTGAGGTGGCCATTTTAAACCACCACTGCAGTCGTCGTCAGGGGGGGGAAAAGACCAAGTCCAGGGGGGGAGATGCGGCTTGCAGCTTCCCCTTACTCCGCCGCCCCTCCAAGGCAGCTTCAGCCCCTCATCGTAATGATTGGGGCTCTCCAACGAAAGAGCACGGTCCATAGCCGCAGAGAGTCGCGATCTACGGTCCGTCAGCGAGGAGGCTCCGCCTTCTTCCCTGGCTGGCTCCTATTTCTTGTTGGTGACCTTCCTTCCTTCCAAGTGTCCAGGTGGTTGAGGTTCTCCTGAGTCCCAATGGATGGAGGCTTCCCCAAACCAGTCCCTTCAAATCTTATCTCATAGTCCGAGGGCGGGAGGGGGGGAGAAGCAGCTGGACTGTAGCCACTGAGCCCTTCGGGATCTCCCCTGGCAGGCCTTCCTTGGAAAACGCTGATTTGCCGGTTCCAGATTTGGGTTCCGGTGCCTGATTTCTTCTCGGCTTCTCCTTCCAGGCTCTTTGACAAGGGGCAGTAAGGGTGGAGGGCGGCTGAACAATGAACCCCCATCCACGTCGCATCCGTCTGAAGCCCTGGCTGGTGGCCCAGGTGAACAGCAGCCAGTACCCAGGTCTGCGCTGGGTAGATCCGGAGCAAAAGAGGTTTTGCATCCCCTGGCGCCATGCCACCCGTCACATGCCCTGCCAGGATGACGAGAACACCATCTTCAAGGTGAGCCCCGGGATGGAGGAGGATGGGCGGGGGTGGTTGGACTGCTACCGATTCGCCCCGGTTTGGGCAAACCGGTTGCCAATTTTATCCTTTTTAATGGCTGGTTCAGCAAACCTGCCAATCCAGGAGTTGGGATTCCACCGGTGTAACAACTGGATCAGTGAGCAGGTGCATGCCTGCCAAATGCTGGCTGGATATGCGCACGCATTTGCAACTCACCTTCTGCTGCAAGCCCTGTGTATTAAACAGCTGACGCCTGCTGCATGAATCAGCTGAGCTGGAAAACCCGGAAATTAAGCACAAACTAGAGCCGGGATGTGTTGGTGGGCCCAACAGCTGATCGTTGGAGCGAACGGGTTCGCTCCCAGCTGATCTTTGAACCAGTCTGAGCCAGTAGAATCCCATCCCTGGGCAAATCCCACCCCTAGCTGTTCTCACTTACCCTGTTCCTCCTCTCCCAGGAGTGTCCACATGGCCCATTTTGGATCCCAGGTAAGTACAGGGTCTGCACCAAGCCTCAGGGAGGACAAAAAACAGGCCTCCCGGACAGTGGTGGTATTCAAATTTTTTTTACTACCAGTTCTGTGTGTGTGGCTTGGTGGCCGTGGCTTGGCGGGTGTGGTGTGGCTTGGGCATGGTTTGTTGGACATAGCAGGGGAAGGATATACTGCAAAATCCCCCTTCCCTCTCCGCACCCCACTAACCTACTTTCCAGCTCTGTTCTCCTGGGCAGGGCAAGCAAAGGAGACCCAGCCGATCAGCTGGGAGGAGGAGAATACATCTATTCTTGGGTTGGTGGGGCCAGTCAGAGATGGGATTTGCTGGTTCTCCAAACGACTCAACATTTTCACTACCGGTTCTGCAGAACCTGTCAGAACCAGCTGCATCTTATCTCTGCTCCCGGAGGTTCTGCTGTTTTTGCCCTCCCGGAGACCCAGGGGAGGGTGAATAGAGGCCTTCCACTGTGGTGCAGGAGACCGACTAGAGAAGAAAAAGGTACCACGCCCACCCCATCACATGACCACACCCAACGAGCCACGCCCACCGAGCCACGCCCACAGAACCGGTAGTAAAAATATTTGCATCCCACCCCTGGTTACAAAAAGTTGTACCTGTTTTGTTGTAAATCGAAAACTCACTCATTCAAAAAGACAAAACAGAATGACCCCAGGAAGGCCAAAAAAAAAAAAAAAAACCAGTGGGAACCAGAGGAAGTTTGGGACTTCCTGCAGGCTTCCCCAGTGAGTTTGCTTTGGAGGAGACGGCGGGAAAATCCTCCGAAATCTCACGCTCTTTCCTTTCTCGCAACGGACAGGCCTGGGCCAAAGAAACGGGCAAATACAATGAGGGCGTGGACGAGCCGGATCCGGCCAAATGGAAGGCCAACCTGCGCTGTGCCCTCAACAAAAGCCGGGAGTTCAGCCTGATCTACGACGGGACCAAAGATACGCCGATGCAGCCCTACAAGATTTACGAGGTCTGCGACGCACCCCTGGCCAACGGAGGTACCAGCTGGTTTTGCAATGCCATTACTTTGTCCCCCACAACTGGTGAAGTCACACGGGGAACCATAGATTCTCTGCTTCCCCACCACAAAAGGTCCTTTCCCCCCACCCAAAAGGTTGCAGAGATACTTGCAAGGAAATTATGCTCATCCCCTCTCTCTCTTTTTTCTTTTCTTTTCTTTTCGCTTTGCTTTGCTTTAGTTTTGTTTTTGCTTTGCTTCTTTCCTTCCTCCTTTCCTTTCCCTTCTTTTCCTTCTTTCCTTCCTCCTTTCCTTCTTTCCTTTCCTTCTTTTATCTCTTTTCCTTTCCTTTCCTTTCCTTTCCTTCTTTCCTTTCCTTTCCTTTCCTTTTTTCTTTTCCTTTCCTTTCCTTCCTTTCCTTTCCTTTCCTTTTCTCCTTTCCTTTCTCCTTTCCTTTCCTAGCCTATCAGTTTCCTCCTCCTCCTCTTCTTCTTCTTCCTTTCTGTCTTCCTTCCTTCCTTCCTTCCTAATTCTTTCTTTCTTTCTTTCTTTCTTTCTTTCTTTCTTTCTTTCTTTCTTTCTTTCTTTCTTTCCTGACTCCCTCCCTTTTCTCCCCTTCCTTCCCTCTTCACTCCTCCCCCTGCTTCTTATTTTTCTTCTCTCCTTCCTCCCTTCCTATTTTCTCTTTCCTCCCTTCCTCTCCTCCTCCTCGCTTCCCTCCCTCCTTCCCAGTCCTTTTTATTTCTCCTTTCCTTTCTTTCTCCTCCTCCCTCTTGTCCTTCCTTCCTGTCTGCTCAAGACAGGTTGGGCAGGTTCTGCAAGAGCTATAAAACCTGCCAATCCTGATGGGTTGAGGGCATTCTTCTCCCTCTTTCAATCCCTCCTTTTTTTAAAAACAAAACAAAACAAAAAAACCGTCACCGCCAGATCTATCCAACCTCCCTGGAAAAGGAGCAGGATAGTTATCCTTCCCGGCTGCTCAGGGACGTTTCACAAATGAAAACAAGACTAAAAGGCCCACCCGGGGATTCCCTCCCCGTCTAATACATTTCTTTCCTCCCAATTCTTCCTTTCTCTGCATTGGAAACCAAGCGGCCTCTTATCTCTGGCGGCCTGGAAGGGTCGGTCCAGCATTCAGGCAGGTCCTCGGCTTACGGCCGTTGGTTTAGCAACCGTTGAAAGTTGCAATGGCCCTAAAAAAAGGGGGGGGGGAAGGAACGTGATTGTTTTTCACACTTAACAACGGCTGCAGCATCCCCAAGGGGCGTGTCAAGTGATTTTCCCCCTTTTGGAGGGAGGGGGCGACCTTCCAATGAGCCAAGTCCACGGGGGGAAGCAGGATTCGCTTAGCAGCCGGGCGACGAAGTTAACAACCACCGCGACTCCCTGAGACAAGCGCGGCCAGAAAGTTTGTAAAACGGGAGCGAAAACATCCCTTCGCGGTTATCTCGCTTAGCAGCAGGGCTCCATCGCGGTCGTAAGTCGAGACTGCCTGTGAAAGACTGCAAAGCCCAGGGGTGGGGTTCAAATTTGGTAAAATCCGGTTCTGTGGGCATGGCTAGGTGGACGTGGCCATGTGACTGGGTGGGCGTGGCTTCTTTTTTTGCAGCAAACACACACACACACACACACACACACCATTTTGGGGGGGCCTTCTGGGCCTCGGGAAAGCCTCCTGGGGGGGTTGTTTTTGCTCCCAGAAGGCATCCCTGTGGCCAAGGAAGGAAAAAAACTGGAGGAGGGGCGTGGGGACCATGCAGGGAGGGACCAGAAAGGGGACTGGTTTGGGAGTCTGGAGAGGACCGAGATGAGGGTCCTGCATCCGATGCAGGGATGGGGCCAGAACCACCTGGGAATGAGGTGCTGACTCCGGAGCCTCCGGAGTGCGGTAGCAGCAAGGAAGAGGAACAAAGGGAGCCTGTTCCCAGTGCGCACTTGCACAGAGCTGCTAGAAGATGAGAGCAGCTGAAACAAAAGGGACGACTCGGAAGTAAGGTTGGGAGGGGATTGCCCCTCCCATAAGGGATAAAGGACAGGCAAAGGTGAAGAAACCTTTGCAGGAAGCAAAGCAGTTCGATAGGTTCCAAGTCCTCCTTGAAGCTCTGTATACTCTGGTCGCTTTTTTTCCGGTACTTCTGTTAGTTTCTGTTATAATTACTTCTGGTTTTTGGCCGCATTCCACAGCACTGAAAGGCGTGTGCTTATCTTGGGGAACTGTTTATAATTAGTTCTGGCTGGGAATGCAAGGAATTCCCAGCGTTGCTATAAAATAGGTTTTGCTTTGAAAACAAGTTTGTGGTTAAGTATGTTTGACGAAGCCTGGGTCAGAACCATTCCCCTCTTCCTTCCAAGCATCCCTCGCAGTCTGTCACAGCATAGCAGTGAAGCCCAGGCAGGCATAAGGGAGCGGTTGACAGATAGACCGTATGGAGAAGCCCCCAGTCCTTGTCCTTAATGGTTGGGGGGGGGACCCCTTGGCACAGGAGACAACAAGGCACCTGCAACCCTTCACAACGATTTAAGGCCCTGCAAAAATGCTCTGTAACCCTCTGCTTTTAACCTTCAGAGAGCTTTGCTGGAGAAGATCCTGCAGGATGCGAAGAAGAGGAGGAGGTGAGATCTGGAGGGGGGTCTTCCTAGCCTTCTTGGGCACAGATCTATGGGGGGGTTTTTGTTTTTGTTTTGCCTTCCCTGTGGAAAACAGCATAAGAATTGAGATTTCTGTGCTGGGCTAATGTCACGAGGGATAAGAACCCCCCGTGATATTTCTGCATCTTGATTCAGCTCTTGGCAAACCACATGGCATTTGGTCTTCTGCACAGCTGCAGCTGAAACCACCTTCAAACCAGCATTCTTCCAGTTTGCTTCTGACCTGGGTTTAGCTCTTTTGCTTTTGGCATTATATTTTTACAGGCCCCGAGATTTTCTCTGTGGCGAAGACAAGCAGTTCCAAAATGAGAGAGCGAGAGAGATGATAGAGAAAGAGAGAGAGATTGGAAGGGAGTGTGTGATAAATAAATAGTCTGGATAGAGAGAATAAATATAGAGATGATGATGAGAACAGACAGAGATAGATAGATGAGATGGGATGGATGGATGGATGGATGGATGGATAGATAGATAGATAGATAGATAGATAGATAGATAGATAGATAGATAGATAGATAGACGGATGGAATGGATAGATAGATAAATAGAGAGAGAGAGAGACAGACAGACAGACAGACAGACAGACAGACAGATAAGATAGATAAGATAGATGGTAGATATAGATAGAAGATGGATGGATGGATGGATGGATGGATAGATAGATAGATAGATAGATAGATAGATAGATAGATAGATAGATAGATAGATAGTAGATATAGATAGAAGATGGATGGATGGATGGATAGATAGATAAATAAGAGAATGAAAGATAGAAAGATAGATATAGAAGATGGATGGATGGATGGATAGATAGATAAATAAGAGAATGAAAGATAGAAAGATAGATATAGAAGATGGAAGGATAGATAGATAGATAGATAGATAGATAGATAGATAGATAGATAGATAGATAAGATAGATGGTAGATATAGATAGAAGATGAATGGATGGATAGATAAATAAGATAGAATGAAAGATAGAAAGATATATATAGAAGATGGAAGGATAGATAGATAGATAGATAAGATAGATAGATGGTAGATATAGATAGAAGATGGATGGATGGATAGATAGATAGATAGATAGATAGATAGATAGATAGATAGATAGTAGATATAGATAGAAGATGGATGGATAGATAAACAAGATAGAATGAAAGATAGAAAGATAGATATAGAAGATGGATGGATGGATGGATAGATAGATAGATAGATAGATGGATAGGATAGGATAGAAAGATAGATGGTAGATATAGATAGAAGATGGATGGATGGATAAATAAGAATGAAAGATAGAAAGATAGATATAGAAGATGGAAGGATAGATAGATAGATAGATAGATATAGATATAAAGAAGAGAAGAGAGTGGGAAGAGAGAATAGAATAGAATTAATTGACCTAGCTCACTAATTTTTATTCCTTTGATTGCAGCTCCAGAAAATGATGCCCACCTTAAGGATTGCAGGTGGGTTCTTGGCAGCATCCAGAAGAAGTGGGGAGTGGGGTCAGGCCTGGAGGGAAGGGGAGGGAAGGATTGTTTCATATGTTTCCTGCTTGGCAGGGGCTCCAACTTCTTTTTAAAGAAGAGCCGGTTTCATGTAGTGGTTAAGGTGCTGGCTTAGAAACTAGGTGATGGTGAGTTCTAATCCTGCCTTAGCATGAAAGCCGACTGGGTGACTTTAGGCCAATCACCAGGAAATGGTGAATTCTAGTCCTGCCTTACGTGTGAAAACCAGTTAGGTGATTTTAGCCAGTCCCTTTCTCTCAGCTGAGCCCACCTTACAGGGTTGTTGCGGGGAAAACAAGAGGCGGAGTTAAGAGACTTGTGTATGTTGAGTTCCTTATACAGTAATAAAGGTGGGATAGAAATCACGCAGAAAAGAGATCTGCCTTCCGATCCCCTCCCCACATGAAAACCACATTGTTGCTATCCTTCCATTTTGATCAGGTTTCCTGGGTTGCTTTCTGTTGGAATTCATTGTTAGAATCTATTTCTATACAACAACTACAGAAGTATTCAACTAGTTGATGACGTGTTTACAAGTTTGTATTTATGGTATATACTCTATGCTCTTTCGTTCTAAGTAGTTTCCTATTTTCTGTTAAAATAGTTGAGCAGTAAAGCACATGGTGACTGTGCTCTTGTTTGTTCTGTAGTGCTACATATGAACAGAATTTCTAACAGGTTCTCTCATTCCAGATCCGTCGCACGTCGGAGAGCCCCTGCCCCCCTACCCGTGGCTCAAGCAAGAGACCCTCTATACCAACTCATGTGCTAATGGGAACTTCCCCCACTTGGCTCCCCCGGAGGTGGGGCCTGGACCCCCGGCACATGTCCCCGTAGCGGCCTTCCCGGTAGGAGCAGAGCCTCCGGTGCCCAACTTTGGCGAATCTGCAAGCCGGATGCCACTGATGCCCGAGAGCATGGCCGTGCCAGGGACCCTGCAGCCCTTACCTGAGGGGGGCTGTCCCGCAGCCCCCATTGAGCAGTTCATCCCGAATTTATTGATTAGCCCCCACATGCTGCCACGTAAGCCTCCCTCTCTCTCTCTTTTATGAAGGTGGACCATGGGGATGGGGAGATGAGAGGGAAAGTGGGGTCCCCTCCTGGCTGGGTTCACACAACCCACATCAGCTAAAGCTCAAGCAGTCATATTTGCACATAATGCCTATGCAGGCCAGCATTACAGGTTGTCCTCAACCTACAATAGTTTGTTTAGTGGCTGTTTGAGATTACAACAGCCCTTCGATTACAATGAGAACTACCTGCACACTTGTGGTAGAGTTCCATGTGCACCATGGTGGCAGCCATCTTGCCTTTTTCAACTGTACCCTGCAGACTTCCACCCACCCAAAAGACTTTGAGTTTTGGGGTCACACACACCCCATTACCCATTGGCGATGCTGCCACCAATGCTGTGGTTCACCCTTGGCTCTTTGTGTTGTCTGCTCCTCCTCCTTTTCATCTTCCTCTTTTCTTCTTCTTCCTCTTCTTCCTCTTCTTCCTCTCCTCCTTTTCCTCTTCTTCTCTTCCTCTCCTCCTCCTCCTTCCTTTTCCTCTTCTTTTCTTCTTCCTCCTCCTCCTCCTCCTTCTTCTTATTCTTCCTCTTCTCCTCCTTCTTTTCCTCTTCCTCTTCTCTTCTTCTTCTTCCTCTCCTCCTCCTTTTCCTCTTCTTCTCTTCCTCTCCCCTCCCCCCTTTTCCACTTCCTCTTCTTATTCCTCCTCCTCTTCCTTTTCCTCTTCCTCTTCTTCTCCATCTTTTTTCTTCTTCCTCTCCTCCTCCTCCCCCTTCCTTTTCCTCTTCTTTTCTTCTTCCTCCTCCTCCTCCTTCTTCTTCTTCTTCCTCTTCCTCTCCTCCTCCTTTTCCTCTTCTTCTCTTCCTCTCCCCTCCCCTTTTCCACTTCCTCTTCTTATTCCTCTTCCTCTTCCTTTTCCTCTTCTTCTCCTTCATCTTTTTTCTTCTTCCTCTCCTCCTCCTCCTTTCTTCTTCTTCCTCTTCTTCTCTTCCTCTCCCCTCCCCCCTTTTCCACTTCCTCTTCTTATTCCTCTTCCTTTTCCTCTTCCTCTTCTTCTCCATCTTTTTTCTTCTTCCTCTCCTCCTCCTCCTCCTTTCTTCTTCTTCCTCTTCTTCTCTTTCTCCTCCTCCTCCTCCTCCTCCTCCTTTCTTCTTCTTCCTCTTCTTCTCTTTCTCCTCCTCTTCCTCCTCCTTTAGTGACCGACTTGGACATCAAATTCCAGTACCGCGGACGCCCGGTGGGAGCCCTGACCATCAGCAACCCGCACGGCTGCCGCCTCTTCCACAGCCACCTAGAGCCCACCCAGGAACAGGTGGAGCTCTTTGGACCGGTGATCTTGGAACAGGTGCGCTTCCCCAGTGCCGAGGCCGTCCCCAATGAGAAGCAGCGTTACTACACCCATCAGTTGCTGGACGTCCTGGACCGGGGCCTGATCTTGGAACTGCAAGGCCAGGACATTTACGCCATCCGGTTGTGCCAGTGTAAAGTCTTTTGGACCGGCCCCTGTGCCGGAGAGTTGGCCGGGCCCAACCCTATCGAACGCGAGAAGAAAGTCAAGCTCTTTAGCCTGGAGAATTTCCTCAACGGTGAGATGGGGAGGGGTCTTCAGCAGGGGTCTGGCGGGGGGGGGCTCCTGGGAAGAGGAGGATGGGCTTTGGAGTTTCGCCCTCGCCAGAGATGGTGGGGAGAGAGAGAGAGAGAGAGAGAGACGACGTGGCATGGGAGAGCATCTTAGAAGAGGGGTGGATGGAGGTGCTCCTTCAGGCCAACCCACTGGAGAAAATATTGCTTGGGCGTTGAAGGGTTTTCAAGAGCTGTGGACAGGACCACGTCTGGTTGAAGCATTTGGACCTTGGCGGCTTTCAGTGGGTGGACTCCAACTCCCAGAATCCCCCAGCAGCATGGGTGGCTGAAGAATTCTGGGAGTTGAAGTCCACCAGTCTTAAAAGAGGCCAAGTTTAGAGAGCGATGATTCTTTCAACCTTGGGAACTTTTAAGATGAGTGGACTTCAAACTCCCAGAACCCCACCCCCCCCCAGCCAGGATGGAGGGCTGAGGAATTCTGGGAATTGAAGTCCACAAATCTTGAATAGAAGTTGTCAAGTTTAGATTCAGAGCGGTATCTCAACCATTTGGAACTTTTAAGATGGGTGGATTTCAACTCCCAGAATCCCCCAGCCACCATGGAGGGTTGAGGAATTTTGAGAGTTGAAGTACACAGCAGAGGTGGGTTTTCAGCTGGTTCTGACCGGTTCTACAGAACCGGTAGCGGAAATGTTGAGTAGTTCGGAGAACCGGCCAATCCCATCTCTGACTTGACCCCGCCAACCCCATCTATTCTCTGCCTCCCATTGAGTCCCAGCTGATCAGCTGGGTCTCCTTTGGTTGCCCCACCCAGGAGAACAGAGCTGGAAAGCAGGTTAGTGGGTTGGGAGGGAAGGGGGATTTTGCAGTATATCCTTCCCCTGCCATGCCCACCAAGCCATGCCACGCCCACCAAGCCACGCCCACAGCTAATCAGCTGGGTCTTTCTTTTTGGTTGCTCTGCACAGGAGAACGGAGCTGGAAAGCAGGTTAGTGGGGTAGGAAAGGGAGATTTTGCAGTATATCCTTTCCCTGCCACGTCCACCAAGCCACGCCAAAAACCGGTAGTAAAAACATGTTGAATCCCACCGGTCTTAAAGTTGCCAAGTTTAGAGAGGCAGGAGGTTTGGATGAGC
>CM066331.1:213555367-213622258 GCA_033807585.1 Hydrophis major | reverse complement strand
CATTGCATTAACAAGCATTGTGTTGTCTGGGTATTTTAATTTGCTTAGCAATAGAGGTTCCATTCTTACTCTCCCCCCCTTTATTTACAACCACTGGTAAAATAAATTCCATCCTCATCATCATCATCAAATGACCTCATAATTCTTCGCGGGGTGGAGGCTGGGCAACTGAATGGAGTTGTTTACTGGCCAGATGCTCCTCCTGTCACCAGGGTGGAGTTTTCTTCAGCAAATATATTCTCATTGTGCCCAGAGAGAGGAAATATCTGCCTCTACCTAGGATTGAACCCACAGCCTCCTGATTATGAGGCGAGAGCACCAGCTCTTAGGCCACTATAGCAGTCGGGTAAAATAAGTCCCATGTTTGATAATATTCGGTGTCTTCTTTTTGTTTAATTTTTTCTTGATTCTTTGTGTGTTTGTAACCCACTTACAAATAACTCAAGATGGCAAGCACGCACAATGCTCCTTGTGTCTCTTTTCCCCACGCGACGACCCTGTGAGGTGGGATGGGCTAAGAGAGAGAGGCCCAAGGTCACCCGGTTGGCTTTCAGGCCTGAGGCGGGACTACAACTCCCAATCTCCTGGTGATTGGCCCAAAGTCACCCAGTCGGCTTTCAGGCCTAAGGCGGGACTAGAACTCCTTGTCTCCTGGTGATTGGGGCAAAGTCACCCAGTCGGCTTTCAGGCCTAAGGCGGGACTAGAACTCCTTGTCTCCTGGTGATTGGGGCAAAGTCACCCAGTCGGCTTTCAGGCCTAAAGCGGGACTAGAACTCCTTGTCTCCTGGTGATTGGCCCAAAATTTTACCCGGAAATTTTGATCGCAATTTGTGGCCGTAACTCAAGGACTAACTGCGTGGTGGCCATGGGATTTATTCATTTTTTTTCATCCTCCAAAAGTCTGTTTTATGTTCATGGAATAATTTTCAGTTGGGGGGGGTGGAGTTTGTCCCAGAAGAAACCCAGCGGCTCCCTGACTGGGATCCGGAGGCTCTCAAGGGCTTCCCACCCACCCCCCCAGTCCCCAAGCCCCCCCCCCCTGACCTGGTGACTTGCTTGTGGAAGTCGGTCAGCTGCTTGTGGGTCACCTGAACGGCTCCCCCCGTGGTCTCCTTCGGCAACGCCTTCAGGGAGTTCTCCAGCCAGCGGCAGAAGGTCTATTGTCCGAGAGGGGGGGAAGAGATGGCAAGACCCTCTGAGTGACCCTGTCTCCCTGCCCCACCCCCTCTGCCAAAAGGGAGGGGGGTGTTGCAAATTAAGGGGCGGGGGCAATGGAGAAAGCTCAGTGCAGTTCCTTCTGTTCCCTCTGGGCCCATCCTGAAGGCCTCCTCTGTCTATGGGCTGTTTATCTGCCTCTCGGTCCCTCCCACCATCCCTCCATCTCTTCTATCCATCCATCATTCATATCTCATCTCATTTATATATGCACCCATCCTTCATCTACATGTCTCCATCTATTCATCCATCATTATCTATCCATCCTCTCTCTATCCGTCCATCCATCCACCCACATATTTACCTATTCCTCCATCCCTCCATCTATCCCTCCTATCTACCTACCTATCCATCAACTTACATACTTACTGATTCATCTATTTATCCCTAATCTATCTATTCCTCCATCTATCCATCTATCTACATCAATCATCCATCCATCTATCCATCCATCCTGGCCTCTTTGGCTGTTTATCTATCTATCTATCTATCTGTCTGTCTGTCTGTCTGTCTAATCTGTCTACATTATCTATCTACATTATCTATCTACATTATATCTATCTATCTATCTATCTATCTATCTAATCTAATCTAATCTAATCTATCTACCTATCCACCTATCTATCTATCTGTCTGTCTGTCTGTCTGTCTATCTCTAGCTACCTACCTACCCATCCATCCAAATCATCTATCCTCTATCTATCATATTATCTATCCTATCTATCTCTCACCATCTCTCTCTCTATCCTAGACGGATATAGGATATTATTTATCATCTATCTATCTATCTATCTATCTATCTATCTATCTATCTATCTATCTATCTATCTATCATCCATCCATCCATCCATCCATCCATCCATCCATCCATCTTATCTATTAATCCATCTACCCACTCACGTACCCATCCACATATTTACCTATTCATCTATCCCTCCATCTATCTCTCCTACCTACCTATCCATCCATCCATCTATATCATCTACCTATCATATTATCTATCCTATCTATCTCTCACCATCTCTCTCTCTCTATCCTAGATGGATATAGGATATTATTTATCATTTATCTATCTATCTATCTATCCATCCATCCATCCATCCATCCATCCATCCATCCATCCATCCATCATCCATCCATCCATCCATCCATCCATCCATCTTATCTATCAATCCATCTACCCACTCCCATCCACATATTTACCTATTCATCTATCCCTCCATCTATCTCTCCTACCTACCTATCCATCCATCCATCTATATCATCTACCTATCATATTATCTATCCTATCTATCTCTCACCATCTCTCTCTCTCTATCCTAGATGGATATAGGATATTATTTATCATCTATCTATCTATCCATCCATCCATCCATCCATCCATCCTCTTATCTATCAATCCATCTACCCACTCACCCACCCATCCACATATTTACCTATTCATCTATCCCTCCATCTATCTCTCCTACCTACCTATCCATCAATCTACATATTTACTGACTCATCTATCTACCTTCCTCCATCTATCTACATCCATCATCTCTCTCTCTCTCTCCCTCCCTCATCTGTCTGTGTCTATCTACCCATCCACCTATCTAGAGGGCTGGTCTAGTCTGGGGGGAGGGGCGGTTCTACTCCCCCACCCATGGGTTGCTCTTCCTCCATCTCAGAGGGGCAAGTCCCCCGGGGGTCCCCCATGGCGTCCTGCGCCCCTTACCGGCCTGTCGACCTGCATGATCTCCCAGAGCACCTCGGCCACGTCCGGTAGGGTGTAAGGCGGCAGGCAGAAGCAGCTGGTCTGCAACAACTGGCTCACCAACTGCTGGCCCAGTTGGGTCATCACCTGCCCGATGAGCTCCTTGCGGGCTTCAAAGTCATCCTCGTGCTGCCAAGGACACACAACGGAACGGGCTCAGGCGCTGGCCCTCCTGCCCTCCGCCCAGGCGGCAGATTGAAGACCCTGCTGTGCTGACTCCGGAGCCTCCAGAATCCGACAACAGTGAGGCAGAGGAGCAGCGGGAGCCTGTTTCCAGTGTGCTTATGCGCAGAGCTGCCAAAAGGCAAGAACAGTTAAGACAAAAGGGGCGACTCGGGAGTAAGGCTTGGAGGTGACTGGCCCTCCCAGAGACAAAAAGGAGGAGCAAAGGGACAGGAGCCTTTGCAGGAGGCCACTTGGTTCGTTCTGCTTGGTTTAAACTTGTGCTGTTTGGCCTCGTACAGCTAATTGACAATTTAGTCTTTGGCAGCATTTCAAGGGAGATAAAGGTGGGTGCTTATCAGCCTTATCCCGAAAAAACTGTGGCAGACTTTTGTGGGGCTATTTACAAACTGTTGGGAGACTCATTACGGGCTGTGTAATGACTCTAATTCACAGCCGTTGAAATAAAACAAAAGGTTTTGGGGACTAACGTGTGTTTGTTAATGTCTCTGGAAGCTTTGGTCAGAACAGCTGCTCCTTGTCTAAAAGCTCAGGCAGAACACCAGCAAATAGCCCAAATCCGCAAAGGTGAACTCAGCAAAGCCAAGGCTCAAAATGCAACTTGAGACTTGCAAAAAGAGTCAAAATTAACCGAACAGAAGAGCTTCTTTCAACATGTAAAACAACAAGAAAAAAGGCCAAGGAAACTGCCGCGCAAAGAAACCAGTCAGACGGTCACAAAAGGGGATTGCGTGACCCAGGGACACCGCGGCTGTCACAAATAGGAGCCAGTTAACCATGGGGAGTGGCAATGGTCATAAGTGTGAAACATGGTCATAAGTACTCCCTTTTTTTCAGTGGCCACTCTTAAGTTCGAAAGGTCACTAAATGAACCGTTGTAAATTGAGAACTACCGTACGTTCCTAATCTGTTTTTTTAAGGTTTGTCACGAAAGCGACCGCCTGCAGAGGCTCCTGGATCAGGGCTGAAAGGCGAAATTTCTGTTATTATGCTAGCTCGATACACCTGCTTTGCTACAAAACTATGTGGTTGGGCTTAGCTTTTGAGGAGGAAAATAAAAGGGTGGGGAATTCTGCCTACCAGCATCCATCGGTATTCATCTGGCTAGCATCCTGTCAGTGTGTGGGAGAGTTGAGGGCTGTTTGGAAACTGAAAGAGTATTGGCTGCGTGAGCAAGGAGCCTGGGCGTGGCTCAGCTCAACTGTTCTGTACTAAATCTGCTTGGTGCTCTGAAAACTGAAACTTCCCTGCTTGTGTTTTGCCTTTGGAAGAGATTTCTTTTTTTCAGGTGGGGAGGGGGAGTAGAACTCCTTAGCCTCAGAGCATGTTAATAATAATAATATAGGAAATAGTCTAAATGCTCTGATGGTCATTTGGAAAAATCCTTTCTTAGTGAGGCCCTAGAAGCCAAGAGGAACGTACATGCCAAATTTCAAGTTTGTAGGCTTTATGGTTCTGGAGATTTTGTGATGATGTGTGAGCGGCATTTCGCTTTTATACAGACAGATGAATTTAAAATCAAAATAGTTTGTCACAAAAGCGACCACCTGCGAAGGCTCCTGGATTGGGGTTGAAAGGCGAAAATGGAAGCAAGATGCTCTGTCCCATGGAGAGTCAAGAGCCCCCAGGTCTGGAGGTGGCTGAAGAGGAAGAGGAGGAACAGCCGGGTCCAAGGCCTGACGCGTGGATGTGCAAAAGGCAGAGAGGAGAGGAGAGCAGTGGAAATCTATGGGCCGGCCCTCGGGACGGAAGAGCCACCGCTGCTAGTGAAGCCCTACTTGAGCTCTGGGGATAAAAGGCAGGGGGTAGAGATGAATAGATGTGGCAGACAACTATCCATCTCCCGGACGGACGGACAAACGTGTTAGCCTGGGGTGTGAGAGAGACTTTTTGCTGGCGCTCCTAATAAAGGAATCTTTTGAGTTCGCGTCGGAGGGTTTGTGGTGTTTGGGGAGCCGGGTTAGAACAGTGGGCTTCCCTCCCTCCCTGTCGCACCGTCAGGCTCACACGCCTACCGGACTCACATCGTTGGCCACACCGGTGTGGACGAGGTCGCGCAGGAATTTCATGATGCTGCAGTTGGCGTCCCGGTGATCCAAAGTGGTGGCGGCGATGGCCCACTGCAGGATGGGGAGAATCACCTGGCTACGCAGAAGGGTGAGGGGGCTGCGTTGGATGAACCTGCCATGAGTGGAGGAAGGAAGCAGGGTGGGGGAGAAAGGGAGTTAGAAGATGTTTCTCAATGCGGCCTTGTGAGTATTTGTGGGGGAGGGGTGTTGCAAATTAAGGGGGGCAATGAGAAGGCTCAGTGGAATTCCTTCAACTGCCTCTGGGCTCAACCCTGAAGCTCTTCTCTCTCTCTCTCTCTGTCTGTCTGTCCGTCCGTCTATCCTTCCATCTCTCTGGATGTCCCTCCATGCAGCCATCCATCTGTCCATCTATCCAGGTCTGTCCGTCTGCCCACCCCTCACTCCCACCGTGCATCCATCTCTTCTATCCATCCGTCATTACATCTATCATGTATCTCTGTGTCTGTCCATCCATCCGTGCACATCTGTCTCTACCTATGTCTTAATGTATCTCTCTATTTCTCTCTCTCTCTCTTATCTATCTACAGTATATCTATCTCTATCTATCATCTATGAATTTATTGCTCTATCTATCATCTATCTACAGTATATTATCTATGTATCTATCACTCTATCATTCTATCATCTATGTATCTATCTACAGTATCTCTAATCTATGTAATGTCTCTATTTATCTAATGTATCTATCTATCTCTCTGTCAGACAATCTACAGTATCTCTAATCAATCTATCTAATCAATCTATCTATCTATCTAATGTATCTATCTAATGTATCTATGTATCTATTTATAGTATCTCTAATCTATCTATCTATCTATCTATCTATCTATCTATCTATCTATCTATCTATCTATCTAATCTCTCTCTCTCTCTCTCTCTCTCTCTCTCGATCGTATCTTTATTTATCTATCCAGTCTCTCTCTCATCTATTTAGCCTTCTATCCCTCTAGCTATCCAGCTATCTCTCTGCCTATTTACCTCCCTGTCTCTCTGCTCACCCCCCATTCATCCTTCCCTCCCTCCCTCTCTTCTATTTATCCATCTACCATTCATGTATCACCCACCCTTTATCACCTGTCTTTATATCTATCCATCCATCCATCCACCTCTGTCTCTCTCCGTTCCTCTTTTTCCACCCCTCTCTCTTTAGCTGTTGCTATCATCCCTCCCTGTCAAGGGACCTTCTCAAAGGGCTTCCGCTGCTCTGCTCCTCCCATCTTAGGTTCAATGAAGTTTGCGTTACCCAACATCCAAACCACGAAAGGGCCCAGGTGGGAGGGTACCTGGTGGCCAGCCGGAAGAGGTCATCCACCGTGTCTGGGTGGTTCTGGAGGCCGTTGGGTTGTTCAAGCAGCCGGAAAGTGGGGACACACAGTGCCTGGGAGGAAGCGACAAGGAGGGGGCTCAGCACGAAAGCCAGAGAGGAGGAAAAGCGCCCAGGTCCCTCCCAAAAGGGTCTTTCTGGGAGCAGGGCACATCCAGCACCCCCAAAGATGCCCCTGGCCCTTTTCCATCTCTATGGTTGGGCTCACACTGAAGGCCAGGAGAGGCTGAAACGGGCTCAGGTTGTTCAATGAGTGATATTTATGTGCATCCTGCCTTTATCGTGTCAACAAACAACGCATGGCAGTGAACATTCCCAAGATGGCTTACAATTTCCCCCACAACAACAACCTTGTGAGGTGGGCTGGGCTGTGAGAGAGAGAGAGAGAGGCCAAAGGTCAGCCAGCTGTCTTTCATGGCTAAAGTGGGACTAGAACTCCCTGTCTCCTGGTCACTGGCCCAAAGTCACCCAGCTGACTTTCAAGCTTAAAGTGGGACTAGAACTCCCCGTCTCCTGGTCACTGGCCCAAAGTCCCCCAGCTATTTTACAAGCTTAAACTGGGACTAGAATTCCCCGTCTCCTGGTCACTGGCCCAAAGTCCCCCAGCTATTTTACAAGCTTAAAGTGGGACTAGAATTCCCCGTCTCCTGGTCACTGGCCCAAAGTCACCCAGCTATTTTACAAGCTTAAAGTGGGACTAGAACTCCCCATCTCCTGATCACTGGCCCAAAGTCCCCCAGCTATTTTACAAGCTTAACGTGGGACTAGAACTCCCCGTCTCCTGGTCACTGGCCCAAAGTCACCCAGCTATTTTACAAGCTTAAAGTGGGACTAGAACTCCCCGTCTCCTGGTCACTGGCCCAAAGTCCCCCAGCTATTTTACAAGCTTAAAGTGGGACTAGAACTCCCCGTCTCCTGGTCACTGGCCCAAAGTCCCCAGCTATTTTACAAGCTTAAAGTGGGACTAGAATTCCCCGTCTCCTGGTCACTGGCCCAAAGTCACCCAGCTATTTTACAAGCTTAAAGTGGGACTAGAACTCCCCATCTCCTGATCACTGGCCCAAAGTCACCCAGCTATTTTACAAGTTTAACGTGGGACTAGAACTCCCCGTCTCCTGGTCACTGGCCCAAAGTCACCCAGCTATTTTACAAGCTTAAAGTGGGACTAGAACTCCCCGTCTCCTGGTCACTGGCCCAAAGTCCCCCAGCTATTTTACAAGCTTAAAGTGGGACTAGAACTCCCCGTCTCCTGGTCACTGGCCCAAAGTCCCCCAGCTATTTTACAAGCTTAAAGTGGGACTAGAACTCCCCGTCTCCTGGTCACTGGCCCAAAGTCACCCAGCTATTTTACAAGCTTAAAGTGGGACTAGAACTCCCCGTCTCCTGGTCACTGGCCCAAAGTCACCCAACTGGCCTTCGTGCCTAAGGCAGAACTAGAATTTAGCGTCTCCCTCTTTCCAGCCTGGTGCTTTAACCACGAGACCAATCTGGCCATCTCGGCAATCGGATGGGTTTATCGGCTGTGAGAAAGCAGCAACAGACTTAGTCGCTTTCCTGAATTAACCAGGCCACTAACCAGACTGAACGGCTTTATTTAAATAGGATAGGAGCTGGGAGGGTCCTTGGAGGTCTTCTAGTCCAGCTCCCTCCTCAAGCGGGAGAACCGAAACAATCTCAGACGGGTGACAGGTGTCCAGACTCTTCTTCAAAACCTCCAGTGATGGAGCATCGCCCAATTTCTGAAGCCCCCCCACGGCTACCCCCGAGCTCTGTGAAGAGGGCCTCCTCCAACCGGTGGTGGGATGGATCAGGGGCCGAGGACGCCTGGCCCAGGGATGGAGCTCTGGCCTCCCACTCTGCCCAGTCTCCGGTACCACCTACCTACTTACCTACCTGCCTGCCTACCTACCTACCTGCAGCATGTCGAGAAGCCCCTGCCTGCAGCCTTCTTCCATGCCATACTCGTCCACGAGGATGCTGCCCAGGTAGAGGAAACAGGAGTGCTGCTGTTCCTGGTAGACGTTCACCATCTGCCGAGGAAAGGAGCCAGAGTCTCAAGGGAGGAGGGGACCCACCAGGCAAGCCAGCGAACGAAGCGGGAGGCGAACGAGGGGCCTCCCACAACTGGAGTGGGAGCAAGGCTCCGTGCAGAGTTGGACAGGAGTCAGGAGGTTGGGGAGGAACCTGGGCCGGGTCTGGAGGCTGAGGAAGGCCCGGAGGAGGGAGGCAGCAGAAAAGGAAGGGGAAGGGAGGGGAAGGGAAGGGAAGGAAAGGAAAGGAAAGAAGGGAAGGGAAAGGAAGGGAAGGGAGGTTGTAATGATGAGGCAGTCGAGGTGTTTGATCATGATCAACTGAATCATGATCAACTTTATTGGAGTCTAGTCTTGCATTTATACACATTTTTAATTATCCTCCAACATTGGTTAACTTTGGTTACTGCTTAACTTTTGTTACTGTTTAGCATAATAGTAATTAACACAATTAATTATCTCTAGTTAAAGTCTAACATACGTTTACTTCCTCTCTCTAAGCCTCCTTTAGATTAGTGACTTTGTTTGTCTGAGTTGTATTTGCTTGGAAACATTCTTTATCTGAGGTTTGTCATCTGAGATTGGAACATTCCTGCAATTACAACTCTACAAAGGGAAGGGAAGGAATGGTAGGGAAGGAAAGAAAAGGAAAGAAGGGAAGGGAAGGGAAGGGAAGGGAAGGGAAGGGAAGGGAAGGAAAGGAAAGGAAAGGAAAGGAAAGGAAAGGAAAGGAAAGGAAAGGAAAGGAAAGGAAAGGAAAGGAAAGGAAAGGAAAGGAAAGGAAAGAAAGGAAGGAAAGGAAAGGAAAGAAGGGAAGGAAAGGAAAGGAAAAGAAAGAAGGGAAGGGAAGGGAAGGAAAGGAAAGGAAAGGAAAGGAAAGGAAAGGAAAGGAAAGGAAAGGAAAGGAAAGGAAAGGAAAGAAGGGAAGGGAGGAAAGGAAAGGAAAGGGAAGGGAAGGAAAGGAAAGGAAAGGAAAGAAGGGAAGGAAAGGAAAGGAAAGGAAAGAAGGGAAGGAAAGGAAAGGAAAGGAAAGAAGGGAAGGAAAGGAAAGGAAAGGAAAGAAGGGAAGGAAAGGAAAGGAAAGGAAAGGAAAGAAGGGAAGGGAGGAAAGGAAAGGGAAGGGAAGGGAAGGAAAGGAAAGGAAAGGAAAGAAGGGAAGGAAAGGAAAGGAAAGGAAAGGAAGGAAGGGAAGGAAAGGAAAGGAAAGGAAAGAAGGGAAGGGAAGGGAAGGGAAGGAAGGAAAGGAAAGGAAAGGAAAGAAGGGAAGGGAAAGGAAGGGAAGGGAAGTTGTAATGATGAGGCAGTCGAGGTGTTTTGATCATGATCAACTGAATCATGATCAACTTTATTGGAGTCTAGTCTTGCATTTATACACATTTTTAATTATCCTCCAACATTGGTTAACTTTGGTTACTGCTTAACTTTCGTTATTGTTTAGCATAATAGTAATTAACACAATTAATTATCTCGAGTTAAAGTCTAACATACGTTTACTTCCTCTCTCTAAGCCTCCTTTAGATTAGTGACTTTGTTTGCTGAGTTGTATTTGCTTGGAAACATTCTTTATCTGAGGTTTGTCATCTGAGATTGGAACATTCTGCAATTACAACTCTACAAAGGGAAGGGAAGGAATGGTAGGGAAGGAAAGAAAAGGAAAGAAGGGAAGGGAAGGGAAGGGAAGGGAAGGGAAGGGAAGGAAAGGAAAGGAAAGGAAAGGAAAGGAAAGGAAAGGAAAGGAAAGGAAAGGAAAGGAAAGGAAAGGAAAGGAAAGGAAAGGAAAGGAAAGAAGGAAAGGAAAGGAAAGGAAAGGAAAGGAAAGGAAAGGAAAGGAAAGGAAAGGAAAGGAAAGGAAAGGAAAGGAAAGGAAAGGAAAGAAGGGAAGGGAAGGGAAGGGAAGGGAAGGAAGAAGGAAAGGAAAGGAAAGGAAAGGAAAGGGAAGGAAAGGAAAGGAAAGGAAAGGAAAGGAAAGGAAAGGAAAGGGAAGGAAAGGAAAGGAAAGGAAAGGAAAGGAAAGGAAAGGAAAGGAAAGGAAAGGAAAGAAGGGAAGGAAAGGAAAGGAAAGGAAAGGAAAGGAAAGGAAAGAAGGGAAGGAAAGGAAAGGAAAGGAAAGGAAAGGAAAGGAAAGGAAAGGAAAGGAAGGAAAGGAAGGAAAGGAAAGGAAAGGAAAGGAAAGGAAAGAAGGGAAGGGAAGGGAAGGGAAGGGAAGGGAAGGGAAGGGAAGGGAAGGATGGAAGGGCCATGGTCGTAGGGCAGTGGTTAGAATGCAGTATGGCAGGTTAACTCACTGCCCAAAGCCAGGAGTTCGATTCTGACCGGTTCAAGGTTGACTCAGCCTTCCATCCTTCCGAGGTCGGTAAAATGAGGACCCAGATCATTGGGAGGGACAAGAGGCTGACTCTGTAAATTGCTTAAAGCGGCATATATAAGTCTAAGGGCTGCTGCTATCCTTCCTTGAATGATTCTACTATTTGAGTATTTCTTTGATATTAGTGCAATTCTTGTCCCGTGTCTCCCTGCCCAGGGCGTAGAAAAAACGATTTCCCACGGAACCAGTCCCCGGTGCCCAAAAGATTAGAGACCCCGGCCTTAAGGGCTGCAGAGAGCTCTCCATGGTGGAGCAGAAGGTAGTAAAACAGGAGTCCTGCAGAAGCTGAATACAGCAGGATTATACCTGTTTTACTTGTAGAGCAAAATTTGGAATATTTATTTAAAACAAAATCTGTCTGAGGGAATAATTCAATAATTTATCGGCAGAAGGAGGTGGGCGGGAATCTCACCTGAGTGACCAGCGGCTGCAAAAGGGCTGCCGAGCCCTTGCCGACGCAGCGGACAGCAAAACGCAGGCACCGGCAGCAGCGTTCCACGATGCGGTTGTCGGCCCGGTGTTTGTTCAGGGTTTCTGACAGCACCGGCCAAATCTGGAGAAGACCACGAGGAACGTCAACAGGGTGGAAGAGAGTCTGACTTTGAAGGCTTGCGGACTTCCACTCCCAGAATCCCCCCCGGGGTCAACTCATACAATATTTCTAGGGCCTTTGGGGAGTTCCTAGCAGAAAGGGAGGAGGGGCCAACGGTGCAGCAGCTTGGAAACCAAAAGTGCATTCCATCAATGTTTCCAAAGATAGTAACTAGGTGACTGGAGTTTCTGCCGGGCAAAATTCTAACCGCAGAGCCTGATTGATGACTCTGGACTATGGAGGTGTCCCATTGGAGGATATGAAGTACGATACACCCAGGGGGTGAGGGGCGAAACCAGGGTCAAAGGTTACAATGAATTATGTGTTTCAGTTGGGTAACTGTTACCCCATTTAAATCCTGAGTCTTGAGCCGAACTTCCAAAACTTCAGAAGGATTTATTGGGAGTTAACATGCCAGCACTGACTGGGTGTAGCCAACTCTGAGGCCCATCATTCACTGTCACCCTTGACCCTGGTTTTCCTCCACCCCCTGGGTGTATTGTAATCCATATCCTCCAATGGGACACCTCCATAGCTCAGAGTCAGCAATCAGGCTCTCTGGTTAGAATTTTGCCCGGCAGAAACTTCAGTCACCTAGTTACTATCTTGGAAAACATTGATGGAATTCACTTTCGGTTTGCCGCACTGCTCCCCCCTCCCTTTCTGTTGGCTAAAAAGACATCCAGCATGCTTTAAGATGGGTGGACTCCAACTCCCAGAATTCCCTATTTCATCCAGAGAGGACCAGAAGTGCTGAGGTGGGGGGATTCTGGGAGTTGGAAGTCCACAAAGTTGGCGAGGTTGGAGATCCCCGCCGTGAATGACGGACGGAAACAAACCCTCCAAGGCCGGAATGGACACTTTTAATTTTCCCAAGATGGAAAATGAAAAACTGGGATTGTTGCGGAGGAATGAACCAAAAGGGTTGTGAAGGTGCATAGGCACACACACACACACACACACACACAAATTGAACAAAAAATAGCAGTCACTTTCAAAATAAAAAGCAATCCAGACAGCCTAGAATGGGCCAGCTATGGCCTGGGGGCCATAAAATGCCCAGGTTTGCTCTTCTACAAAGAGTGGGACTTTCTCTCCAACCTGGAGCCCTTCGGTGTTGGACTCCCCCCAAACCCCCACCTCAACACTTCTGGCCCTCTTCTGGATTTCCAGGAACGAGGCTGGGACCCAAGGCCCTGCCTGCTTACCTCTTGGATGACTTTTTGACAGGGGTGCGTCTGTCCGTTTTCTACAATGGGGTTGGTGTGCCTGGAAGGGAAAAAGAAAATGAAAAGGGAAGGGAAGGGAAGGGAAGGATCCAGGATGGAAAGCCGGGTTCAACCAGGCAGGGACTGGGGGGGACCCCTGGGTGCTCTCTGAGCTGGGTGGTTTCCTTGCAGACGTTTCGTGACCCAACTAGGGAACAGCATCAGTGCTAGAAGGGAGTCGGGTTTGTGGAGAGGAGGAGGAGGGGTGGGAGGAGGAGGAGGAGGGGAAGGAGCAGGAGGAAGAAGAGGAGGAAGAGGAGGAGGGGGGGAGGAAGACTGTGGGGTCCTCGGTGGCTTCTGAGCTTGATTGCTTTCTTGCAGACGTTTCACGACCCAACTAGGGAACAGCATCAGTGCTAGAAGGGAGTCGGGTTTGTGGAGAGGAGGAGGAGGGGTGGGGGAAGGAGAGGGAGGAGGGGGAGGAGTAAGAGGAAGAGGAGGAGGGGGGGAGGAAGACTGTGGGGTCCTCGGTGGCCTCTGAGCTTGATTGCTTTCTTGCAGACGTTTCACGACCCAACTAGGCAACATCATCAGTGGCAGAACGGAGTGGGGCTGGCTCTCTGCGGATGTACAAGTGGT
This sequence comes from Hydrophis major, assembly GCA_033807585.1. Taxonomy (NCBI): domain Eukaryota; kingdom Metazoa; phylum Chordata; class Lepidosauria; order Squamata; family Elapidae; genus Hydrophis; species Hydrophis major. The sequence continues at coordinate 213,608,855 of CM066331.1, read as the reverse complement.
TTACTCTGTCATCAGCATCTTCTTGGGCTGCTGTTCACTGCTAGCTTCGCCATCGGAATTAGCAATTCCTTGAATCGAGCACTAAGCAATGCCCCACTCAAGGAAAGCTAATTTCTAAAACCGGGATAATTTCTAAAACATAACTTCTAAAAACCAGGAAGGTCTCCTTAGGGCAGTGATGGGGAACCTTTGGGATGTGGTATGCCAAAAGCGCAGGCGTGCCGCCACCCACCATGCAATGCACCTCCCCTGCACGTGCAACACCCCACCCCCTTACCTGCACTGTGCATTCATGCGCCTCCCAGCTGATTTTCGGCCCATTGGAGGCCATTTTCTCCCTCCTAGGGGCTGGAGGGAAGCCTCTGCAGCCTCGGGAGGCCGAAAAAGAGGCTTTCTGGAAATACCCAAAGTGCTGAAACGGGCCCATTTTTCGGCCTCCCGAGTCTGCAGAGGTTTCCCTCGAACCTCCGGGAGGGTGAAAATGGCCTCAAACGGGCCAAAAATCAGCTGGGAGGTGAGCGCATGTGCAGTGCAGGTAAGTTTGGCTGAGGCTCACATGCCTGCACAAATGGCTCTGCATGCCCACCTGTGGCACGTGTGCCATAGGTTCACCATCACGGCCTTCGGGCAAACCGTTGAAGAGACGCTGCCATTAAGACACAGGGGGGCGTCCAGGAAGCTATTGCCCTGGCATTCAGACACCCCACCCCATCCCAACTCCAGGTGCTTACCTAAATATGACAGCGAGGCGGTCCAGGGGCACGGTGGGGTCAGAGGAGAGGCCGTTGCTTGGCTCCTGAGATAGCAGCTGAAGAAGAGAGGGGCGGACATGCAGGGCCATCCCAGGTGGAGGAAAGTTTCTTTTATTTCAATAACTTTTTAAATTTTGTTCAAAATACACACATTCAATTCATCTTCCATTTAATGGTGCATCGTCTGGATACAAAAATCTTGTGCCGTAACAGTTAAATTTAACAACCATATTCATTATTTTAATATTAATTCTCTATTCTTATCTTATTCTTGTCATATTGGTATACAAATTATTTCTATTATTTGCACATTCGTCTTCTTAACATATTCAATTCGAGTAACATATTTTTTTTAGTATTTTTCCCTGGCCTAACAATTATTTCTAGCTTTCGTATTTTTTTTTTCTCTAGCCATTGATAAAATAGTTCCCATATCTGATAATATTCAGTTTGTTCCTTCTTTTCAACTGCAAGTGTTAATCTGTTCATTTCTGCACATTCTAATATTTTCCTTAATCACATTCTCTTCTGTTGGAATCTTTTCATTTTTTCCAATTTGGCGCAAATACAATTCTAGCTGCAGTCACTCCATGGAAAGGAAAGTTTATTTATTTCAGGCGTTTGTTAACCCCCTCTATCTCTAACTGCAAATATCTAAATCCCAAAGATTCCAAATAACTCCAAATATCCAAATTCAGTTCTGGTGTATATGTTAGCTCTTGATCCATCCTATCCCTCCAAAGACTTCAGCAACAGAATGGCCAATGTCTGGAATACTCTACCTGACTCTGTGGTTTCTTCCCCAAACCCCAAAAACTTTAACCTCAGGCTGTCTACTATTGACCTCACCCCTTTCCTCAGAGGTCTGTAGGGGGCGTGCATAAGCGCACCAATGTGCCTATCATCCCTGTCCTATCGTTTCTTTTATTTTTCTTATAAGAATCTATCTCATGTATTCAAAACTATGTTTATTTTTATACCTGTATCTTGTAAGCAGTTGACAAATCAAATAAATACTAAAAGAGATAACTTGGAAGGATGTGCACTATAATTCACCTATAATTCCCAGCTCCACGGGTCCCAAAAGGCAGTCGGAGAAGTGGAGTTTATTTCATGCCCTGCCTTTAATATTTTTATAAGGAGGCAAAGTTGTCTAATACCCTTTTCTCCTATTTTCCCTACAATCCTTTAGGGTTAGACTGAAAGAGAGGAAATGGCCCATCCAGCTTTCATGGCTAAGGCAGGACTAGAACTCACTGTCTCCTGGTGATTGGCCCAAAATTACCCAGCCAGCTTCCATGGCTAAGGCAGGACTAGAACTCACCATCTCCCAGTTTTCTAACCCTGGTGCCTTGAGCACACTTCCCTCAAAGAACTTTTTCCAAAGCTTGTCCCCTCCCCGAAGACAACAAGAACAGGTAGGTGCCCAAGAGGTAGGTGCTCTATAGCTCCCAGGTCTCCAAGCTCCTTGGCAGATAAATCGTTTTCCTATCCTAGCCAACCTTCAAAAAAGCCACAGGAGCCTCCAGTCCACTCACCTTTTTCAGGGCCATCACCTGAACGGCACAAAGTTCACTGAGGCAGGCCGAGATCTTCTCCAGCGGGAGCCTGGCGAGCACCAACGCCGTCCCTGCCCAACGAGAGGATGGACAGGAGTCCATCAAACTGTTCCGACCCAGCTCCCCAAACATGAAAAACCCCTCTGTATTTAAATCAATGATTCCTTCTCTCACCCCAGGCTGACCAGGAGATGATGCCTTTTATCCCCAGAGCTCAGGTAGGGCTTTGCTAGCAGTGATGGCTCTTCCGTCCCGAGGGCCGACCCATAGATTTCCACTGCTCTCCTCTCCTCTGCCTTTTCAGCATCTGAGCGTCAGGCACTGGACCCAAATGTTCCTCCTCAGCCACTACCAGACTCGGGGGCTGTTGGCTCTCCCTCCCTCTCCCTCCTTCCCTCCCCTCTCTCTGGTAGCTCCCATTCCCTCTTTCCCCTTGGAGTTCCCCGGCTGCTCTGATGCTGACTCCGACCTCCCCCTGCCCTCCTCTGCCTCCTCTCATTCATCTGTTGGGAGGGGCTGGCAGCCGACAGGCCATATCACCAGCCAGTCAGGGCAGCAATATTATGGGTTTTGCTCTCCCCAGCTGAGGTGGGTGATACCTGGCCTGGGGCTGGAAGGAAGGAGGGAGGCCGTACCTTTCAAGAGTCCGACAGCTGCTTCAGGCGAGAGCATGAAGGAGTCCAGGGAGCGGGCGATTTCCAGCAGTCCGGTGAAGTGCTGGGCCATGTGGTCCCGGCACACCGAGCAAATGTTGTGGATGGCTTTGGCAGCGATGGAGGCGAGGGCTTTCTCACACAAGCCCTTCATCAGGTAGCCCAGGACCGGATCTGTGGGCGGAGGAGGGGAGGGGAAGCTGGATTGGGAGCACACGGGAGAGGCTTGTTCCATGCAAGCTTCTTTCTCATTGGGATGTTTTTCCCGCCGTTCGTCCTTTCTTCGTCCTTCCAATCCTTGCTTCCATCCATCAACTTTTCTTCCTTCCATTCTTCCATCCATCTTTCCATCCATTAATTCATCTTTCCTTCCTTCCTTCCTTCCATAGTTCTGTATTTCTTTCCTTCCATTCTTCCATCCTTCCACCCACCCATTCATCCTTTCATCCTTCTGTTCTTCCATCCATCCTCCCTGTATCCTTCCTTCCATTATCCATCCATCCAGCTTTTCTTCTTTCCTTCTTTCCATCCATCCAGCTTTTCCTTCTATTCTTCCATCCATCCATCGATCCTTCCTTCTATCCTTTCTTCCACCCATTCCTTCCATCATCCATCTTTTCTTTCCATTTTTCCATCTATCCATCCATCTATCCTCCTTATAGCCTTCCTTCCATCATACATACATACATCTTTTATCTTTCGTTCCTTCCATCCATCCATCTTTTCCTTCTATGCTTCCATCCACCTATCCTCCTTGTAACCTTCCTTCCATCATACATGCATCTTTTATCTTTCCTTCCTTCCTTCCTTCCTTCCTTCCTTCCTTCCTTCCTTTCTTCCATCCATCCATCCATCTTTTCCTTCTATTCTTCCATCCACCCATCCTCATTGTAACCTTCCTTCCATCATACATGCATCTTTTATCTTTCTTTCCTTCCTTCCTTCCTTCCATCCATCCATCTTTTCCTTCTATGCTTCCATCCACCCATCCTCCTTGTAACCTTCCTTCCATCATACATGCATCTTTTATCTATCTTTCCTTCCTTCCTTCCTTCCTTTCTTCCATCCATCCATCCATCTTTTCCTTCTATGCTTCCATCCACCTATCCTCCTTGTAACTTTCCTTCCATCATACATGCATCTTTTATCTATCTTTCCTTCCTTCCTTCCTTCCTTCCATCCATCCATCCATCTTTTCCTTCTATTCTTCCATCCATCCATCCTCCTTGTAACCTTCCTTCCATCATATATGCATCTTTTATCTTTCCTTCCTTCCTTCCATCCATCCATCTTTTCCTTCTATGCTTCCATCCACCTATCCTCCTTGTAACCTTCCTTCCATCATACATGCATCTTTTATCTATCTTTCCTTCCTTCCTTCCTTCCTTCCTTCCTTCCTTCCTTCCTTCCATCCATCCATCCATCTTTTCTTTCTATTCTTCCATCCACCCATCCTCCTTGTAACCTTCCTTCCATCATACATGCATCTTTTATCTTTCCTTCCTTCCTTCCTTCCATCCACCCATCTTTTCCTTCTATTCTTCCATCCATCCATCATTCCTTCCTTCCTTTCCTCCCTCCCTGCCTCTACTACCCACCCATTAACCCAGAGAGGTCCAGTCTGAAAGGGGAAGCTCCCACTGAGGGGGCTCTCATGACCAGCCAAGGTACTGGAATATCTCCCCCATCCAAAGTGCTGCCTTGGGCTCTTGTCTCCAGGGAACGACTCCCAGCCACCCCCTCGCCTGGCCCTTCCACTCACCCAGGAAATGGGGGTTCCTGTCCACCACTTCGCTCATCTCCCCCACCAGCTCGATGCTGGTGTAGCGCACGGCCGTGTGAACGGCTTCAGGAAGGCGCACCACTCCGTCCAGCACTTCCACCAGGGTGGGATTGTTCTCTCTGCAGCAGGAGGCACGGAGGAAGCAAATACATTCTGAACCCTCAAAAAACCACATCGTGAACCACAGGGACCCCCCAGGGTCAGGATTCCGGCACAGTGGCCCCAATGAAATCACGAGCCTCGATCCAAGCTTCAAAAACTTCGAACGATTTATCAGGAGCGAACATGTCGGCATGAGCCGTTTGAAGCCGACTCTGAGACACGTGATTCACTGTCCCCTATGGCCCTGTTTTTCTCCCCCACCCCACCCCACCCCTCTGGGTGTGTCATCAATCATATTCTCCAACCCGAAACACCTTCATAGCTGAGAGTCATCAATCACGTTTTCAAATGAGGGATTTTTCCGGACAAAAATTCTAGTAGCTTAGTTATAATCTTTGCAAGATATGAATGGAATGCACTTTTGGTTCCAAACCGCTGCGCTGCTCTTTAAAATTTCCCTCCTAGAGTTGTTCATGGCAACTCTAAAACAAGCTTAAAAATGTTTGATGAGTTGACACCCAGCTTGTTCCTGGGCTCTCCAACAATTTAGGGCACTGGTCGCCAACCAGCGGGCCAGGGACCACTTGGTGGTCTGCAACAGGGGACTCCAACCTTGGCCCCTGGAAGCCTGGTGGACTTCAACTCCCAGAATTCCACAGCCAGCTTTGCTGGCTGTGGAACTCTGGGAGTTGAAGTCCGCCAGGCTTCCAGGAGCCAAGGTTGGAGACCCCTGGTCTGCAAGAAAATGTTGGTGGTCCATAGAGAAATGTCCCACCCAAAGTGATTAATCCAGGCTGCGTGGGAACACAAGGCTGCTCAGCCCGCATGGCCTGCGGGAATACAAGGTTTGCATAGCTTTCATTGTGAACAACACGAGGTAGTGAGGGGAGGGGGCAAAGAGCAGAGGGGGGGGAACTTGCCCCACGCGTCCCACGCGCCTGGCTTGGCCACCGGGCTGCTTCTTTCCGCTTCTTTCTTCTTCTGCTTCTGGCTGCATGCAAGGAAAGCAGCCAAAGTCTTTCTTTCTCTCCCCCAAACTCCACCAGAAATGAGTTTTTGGGACCCTGCAAGGCCTCCTGCTCCAAGAGGCTGCAAAGACTCATTTCTGGTGGAGTTTGGGGGGAGAGAAAGACAGACTTCTGCGGCTTCTGCTGCTTTCCTTGCATGAAGCCAAAAGTCTCAGTCTCTCTCTTGTCTATTTCTCACCCCCAAAACCCCTCCACCCTTTCACGCTTTACAACCGTGGATTCACTTAATGGCCACGCTTAACGAACCCCGCCAAAAATGGTGTAAAACTCGGGTCTGGACATCAGGGTACCTCGACTTGTGTTCTGTTAACAACTTACAAGAGGAAGGTGGGTTGGATACGTTTGCCGCCGCTGCCTTGAATTATTGATAAAGATAATGAAGGCAGGAACAAATAAGCAAACAAGTAGAACAATAAATCAGTAAAATAAGTTGTTACACGTGTAAGTAAATAAATAAAAATATTTGAAAAAGGGAGCCAAGTTGGCAGCTTCCTCCCAAGTAAAGGCGGCTTTTAAGAAGTCACTGCACAGTCATTTGTCTGAAACGGCAATAGGGTCGCCTGCACGAATGGGGGAGAGGTTGGACTAGATGACCTCCAAGGTCCTTTCCAACTCTGTTACTGTTAAAAGAAAGCCGGGCCCTTTCGAGTCAGGGAGGAAAGAGAGGCCGGGAGAGTGGGAGGCACATTCTGGGTCCAACTTACACTAGGAGGCCCATACAAACACTCGCGCGTGAAACCCCGTGGCCCAAACCCCCAGGCCCCGGCGTGGCTCCTCCACTCCTCACTACTCACTGGTCAACGCTCTTGGCAATTGAGGCCATGATGAAGAGGACGGCTTCCGTCACCTCCCAGGGCGGGTTGCCTTCTTTCAAAGTGGCATAAAGCTGCAAGAAAAAATGATGGTGATGATGGAGGAGGAGGAGGAGGAGGAGGAGGAGGAGGAGGAGGAGGAGGAGGAGGAGGAGGAGGAGGAGGAGGAGGAGGAGGAACATGTGGGCAAAGGATGTTCCCAAGTAATTTCCAACTCTGAGAAAAGCCCCACTTTTCCAGAATTTCCCATCTTAGGCACCAAAGCCAACCGGGTGACTTTGGGTCAATCACCAGGAGACAGGGAGATCTAGTTCTGCCTAAGGTATGAAAGCTAGGAGGATGACTGGGCGAATTACCAGGAGATGGTGAATTCTAGTTCTGCCTTAGGCATGAAAGCCAGCTGGGTGAATCTGGGACAATCACCAGGAGACAGGGAGTTCTAGTCCCGCCTTAGGCATGAAAGCTGGCTGGGTGACTTTGGGCCAATCACCAGGAGACAGGGAGACCTAGTTCTGCCTAAGGTATGAAAGCCGGGAGGATGACTGGGCGAATTACCAGGAGACGGTGAATTCTAGTTCTGCCTTAGGCATGAAAGCCAGCTGGGTGAATTTGGGACAATCACCAGGAGACGGGGAGTTCTGGCCCTGCGTTAAGGCATGTAAGCCGACTGGATAACTTTGACCAGTTACCAGGAGACGGTGAGTTCTAGTTCTGCCTTAAGCATGAAAGTTGGCTGGGTGACTTTGGTCCAATCATCAGGAGACAGGGAGTTGTAGTTCTGCCTAAGGAATGTAAGCCAGTGGGGTGACTTTTAGTCAGTCATCAGGAGACAGTGAGTTCTAGTTCTGCCTTAGGCATGAAATCTGACTGGGAAACTTTGGGCCAATCATCAGGAGACGGTGAGTTCTAGTCCTGCCTTAGGCATGAAATCTGACTGGGTGACTTTGGTCCAATCCCTATCTCAGTCCAGCCCACCTCACAGGGTTGTTGTTTTGCAAAAAACAGGGGGTAGGAAGGAGAACTAGGTACGCGTACTGCCTTGAGCCATATTATATAGTAACAAAGGTGGAATAAAAAATAAAGATAAATAAAACCATGCTTTCTAGCTGGATCCCTTCCCCTTCCGGCCCTCACCTGGGCAAAGCATTCCACGGAGCCAACCAGGAAGATCAAATCCTTGACGAGATCCGAGACTCGCATCCGGAACTCCCCAAAATCATCTGTTTCCTCGGGGATCCCTTCCTAAGATTCGGGGAGCAGGAGAAGAAAGGAGGTCAGTCAGAGAGCCAGCACAGGGCAGGGCCGGCGGAGGGATTCTGGGAGTCAAAGTCCACGGGTCTTATAGCAGCCACATAGGTAGGTAGCCCTGGACTTCACGACCTAGTCGAAATTTCCATCGCTGAGATAGTTGTTCAAGTGAGGTTTTTGGCCCCGTTTTTACCACCTGGATTTCTCCACTCCAGTTGCCAAGGGAGAAACACATTCAGCAAATCAGGAAAAACATGGCCTTTTTCTTTTAAAAAATTTATTGTTTATTTTTTAAATTTTAAAAAAATCGATTTTTTTTTTTTTAAAATTGAATCGGATTTTTTTTTAACGTCAATCGGATTTTCAAAATTTTTTTATCAAATTAATTTTAATAAAATCATTTTGGAGTAAAACAAAAATCTATCTGAAGATAGTTTCCGATTTAAGATACATTGATAATTTAGTCTGTCTATCTATCTATCTATCTATCTATCTATCTATCTATCCATTTATCTATCTATCTATGGATCTTTCGTTATTCGGGTTTTCTCCCGTGTAAGATTGGAAGTATCTAGGCAACGTTTCGATGAAGTCTCATACTTGTTAAGCCTGGGTTCCCCAACCAGGGTTAAGGAGACAAGCTAAACAGAATGTGCAGCGTTAGTCAGATAGGCACACAGATAAATGAGTGAGATATGTTTGTATGTTTATTAACATACAGTAAAAATAACAGATACGTTTGTGCTATCAAAAATATAGTTTATTCCATTTATAGCATAGTCAAAATAACAGTCCATTAGTCATGTATCATTTAGTCAGTCCATTCAAGGATATTCAGTTAGCAAAGTCCGTGTGGAATATCCTATGTCAGTTCACTTACAAATCAGTCCTTTGTTTATCTCTCCCGTTTGAGTAACGCAGTCTTGAGTCCATGCAGTCATTAGGGATCATCAAAGCCAGAGAGAGAGCAAGCTGTCGTCTTGCTTCTTTTAAAGTGCTTTCACAACCACTCCCTTAATTACATTCCTATATTTAAAGTTGCAGACACTTTAACTTATAAACCATGATAACATATTTATTATTTTACCTAAACCAGTTAGGGTAAACAATGTTATCCCTAACAATCTTCAGGCTTGGTCTTCAGCTCTGCGCTAGAGCGCAGAGCTGAAGACCAAGTCTGAAGATGATGAATGAGACTTCATCGAAATGTTGCCTAGATGCTTCCAATCTTACGCAGGAGAAAACCCGAATAACCAAAGATCCACATACAAATACCCGCGAGAACCTCAGAAAATATATATATATAGGACCGTAAAGCCTACAAACTTGAAATGTAGCATGTCAGTTCCTCTTGGCTTCTAGGGGCTCACTAAGAAAGGATTTTTCGAAATGACCATCAGAGCATTTAGAGTATTTCCTACAATATTATTATTATTATTATTACGGTATTAATACACTCTGATGCTAAGGAGTTCTACTCCCTTCTCCTCACCTGGGAAGAAATCTCTTCCAAATGCAAAAAACACAAGCAGAGGAGTTTCAGTTTCAGAGCAGCAAGCAGCTTCAGTCCAAACAGTTGAGCTAAGCCACGCCCAGGCTCCTTGCTGTCTCCTTGTTCACACAAGCAAATACTCAGTTTCCAAACAGCCCTCCACTCTCTCACACACTGACAGGACGCTAGCCAGAGGAATACTGATGGATGCTGGTAGGTAGAGGTAGAATTCCACCCCCACTTTATTTTCCTCCCCAAAACTAAGCCTGACCACATAATTTCATAGCGAAGCACGGGTATCCGGCTAGTTCAGCATGAAATGGAGCTTAGTTCTGTAGCAGGAGGCTGTCTATTCTGCAATATTTACATTTTTGGTAGACTCATTCAACGAACCCAAGCTCTGAAAGCTGAGATAATGTGCCCTGCATTGATGCATTCCCACAATTTCACAGTACAGATGGTTGGTAGCTCTTTAAAAAAAATACGATTTAAATCGACTTGATTTAAATCCAGCTTACTCGCTAGTGATTTAAATCGCGATGTAAATCGACTCGATTTAAATCAAATCCACTCTGCCCTGAACCATCTGGTCTTCTCCCCCACCGCCCCCTGGACACAGTTTGGGGACCGGCGGCCAGAGGGACGAACTGGGGGGGAGTGTGGGCTTACATGGTCGGGGTCCAGCTGGCAGTGCCGGGCCAGGGCGTGAAGAAGCCGTTGAATGTAGGCCTTGAAGATGCTGTGGATGATGGCGTCGTCCGTCTTGTACAGGTGTTCCCCCAGCCGGTACCAGAAGTTGAAGGATATCTCTACCACCTGGGAGCCGCGAGGTGGGGGGGGGGCGAGGATTAGAGATTACAGGTTAACAAGAGTTGGAAGGGAGCTTGTAGGTCATCTAGTTCAACCCCCACCCACCCAAGCAGGAGACCTACACCATTTCTGTACAGTCTCTTCTTGAAAATGTCCAGGGATGAAGCTCCCACAACTTCTGAAGGCAACTTCTGTTCCATGGGTTGAGAATAGAATAGAATAGAATAGAATAGAATAGAATAGAATAGAATAGAATAGAATAGAATAGAATAGAATAGAATATGGAATGTAGAGTACAGTAGAGTAGAATAGAATAGGGAATGTACAGTAAAATAGAATATGGAATGTAGAGTAGAGTAGAATAGAATAGAATATAATAGAATGTAGAGTATAGAGTAGAGTAGAATAGAATAGAATATGGAATGTAGAGTAGAGTAGAGTAGAGTAGAATAGAATAGAATATGGAATGTAGAGTACAGTAGAGTAGAATAGAATAGGGAATGTACAGTAAAATAGAATATGGAAGGTAGAGTAGAATAGAATAGAATGGAATAGAATAGAATAGAATAGAATAGAATATGGAATGTAGAGTAGAGTAGAGTAGAGTAGAATAGAATAGAATATGGAATGTAGAGGAGAGTAGAGGAGAGTAGAATAGAATAAAATATGGAAGGTAGAGTAGAGTAGAGTAGAATAGAATAGAATATGGAATGTAGAGTAGAATAGAATAGAATAGAATAGAATAGAATAGAATATGGAAGGTAGAGTAGAATAGAATAGAATAGAATAGAATATGGAAGGTAGAGTAGAGTAGAGTAGAGTAGAATAGAATAGAATATGGAATGTAGAGTAGAATAGAATAGAATAGAATAGAATATGGAAGGTAGAGTAGAGTAGAGTAGAATAGAATGGAATGGAATGGAATAGAATAGAATATGGAAGGTAGAGTAGAGTAGAGTAGAATAGAATAGAATATGGAATGTAGAGTAGAATAGAATAGAATATGGAAGGTAGAGTAGAGTAGAGTAGAATAGAATATGGAATGTAGAGTAGAATAGAATAGAATAGAATATGGAATGTAGAGTGGAATAGAATAGAATAGAATATGGAAGGTAGAGTAGAATAGAATAGAATAGAATATGGAATGTAGAGTAGAATAGAATAGAATAGAATAGAATATGGAAGGTAGAGTAGAATAGAATAGAATAGAATATGGAATGTAGAGTACAGTAGAGTAGAATAGAATAGAATAGAATGGAATAGAATATGGAATGTAGAGTAGAGTAGAATAGAATAGAATATGGAATGTAGAGTAGAGTAGAATAGAATAGAATAGAATAGAATGGAATGGAATAGAATGGAATAGAATATGGAATGTAGAGTAGAGTAGAGTAGAGTAGAATAGAATAGAATAGAATAGAATAGAATGTAGAGTAGAGTAGAGTAGATTAGAGTAGAGCAGAGTAGAGTAGAATAGAATAGAATATGGAATGTAGAGTAGAGTAGAGTAGAATAGAATAGAATATGGAAGGTAGAGTAGAGTAGAGTAGAATAGAATAGAATAGAATATGGAAGGTAGAGTAGAGTAGAGTAGAATAGAATGGAATGGAATAGAATATGGAATGTAGAGTAGAATAGAATAGAATAGAATAGAATAGAATAGAATATGGAATGTAGAGTAGAATAGAATAGAATAGAATATGGAAGGTAGAGTAGAGTAGAGTAGAATAGAATGGAATGGAATAGAATATGGAATGTAGAGTAGAATAGAATAGAATAGAATAGAATATGGAATGTAGAGTAGAATAGAATAGAATATGGAATGTAGAGTAGAATAGAATAGAATAGAATATGGAAGGTAGAGTAGATAGAATAGAATGGAATAGAATAGAATATGGAATGTAGAGTAGAATATAATAGAATAGAATAGAATATGGAAGGTAAAGTAGAGTAGAATAGAATAGAATAGAATAGAATATGGAATGTAGAGTAGAATAGAATAGAATAGAATATGGAATGTAGAGTAGAATAGAATAGAATAGAATAGAATATGGAATGTAGAGTAGAATAGAATAGAATAGAATATGGAAGGTAGAGTAGATAGAATAGAATGGAATAGAATAGAATATGGAATGTAGAGTAGAATATAATAGAATAGAATAGAATATGGAAGGTAAAGTAGAGTAGAATAGAATAGAATAGAATAGAATATGGAATGTAGAGTAGAATAGAATAGAATAGAATATGGAATGTAGAGTAGAATAGAATAGAATAGAATATGGAATGTAGAGTAGAATAGAATAGAATAGAATATGGAATGTAGAGTAGAGTAGAGTAGAATAAGCAGTTGGAAGGGACTTTGTAGGTCATCTAGTCCAACACCCCCCCACCCAACCACTCTCTCCCACTGACTGCTGTTGAACCTGGTTTCACCCAGTCTATGTGTGCACTTTTGGTTTTTCTTTCTTTTTTTAATGTTTTTTAATTCATAAACATTTTGAATAGAGTGCATTATCAGGGCATATCATTTACGAAAATAACAAAGAAGGAAGAAACAGGAGCGATAATACATATGCTAGTAACAATAGCAATAATGTAACAGTTTTTAACTAGTTTTCTCTTTATATTAGCTTTAGTTTTTTCCCCAACACCATCACTATGCTGAACAACTAATTCCCTGTCCAACTATTTACAAAGTCTGCACTAATATTACTATTAATCTTCTCATCACTCCTTATCACCCATCCCCTCCCACTTGTGACTGTAGGACTGTAACTTTGTCGCTTGTATCCTCACAATTTATATGGTCTGTTTCCTAGTATGATATGATTGCTGATTGTACCCTACGACTATTATTAAGTGTTGCACCTGATGATTCTTGACTCTTGACGAATGTCTCTTTTCTTTTATGTGCACTGAGAGCATTTGCACCAAAGACAAATTCCTTGTGTGTCCAATCACATTTGGTTGATAAATAATTCTATACTATTCTATTTTATTCCTATTTTCTATTCTATTCTATTCCTATTCTGTCCTATTCCTATTCCATTTTTTCTATTCTATTCTATTCTTATTGTACCTATGACTATTATTAAGTGTTGCACCTGGTGATTCTTGACTCTGGACGAATGTCTCTTTTCTTTTATGTACACTGAGAGCCTTTGCACCAAGACAAATTCCTTGTGTCTCCAGTCACACTTGGCCAATAAAAGAATTCTATTCTATTCCTATTTTCTATTCTATTCTATTCTATTCTATTCTATTTTCTATTCTATTCCTATTCCTATTCTATTCTTATTGTACCCTATGACTATCATTAATTGTTGTACTTGATGATTCTTGACTCTGGACGAATGTCTCTTTTCTTTTATGTACACTGAGAGCATTTGCACCCAGACAAATTCCTTGTGTATCCAATCACACTTGGCCAATAAAAGAATTCTATTGTATTCTATTCTATTCCTATTTTCTATTCTATTCTATTCTACTGTATCCTATCCTATTCTATTCTATTCCTATACCCTACGACTATTATTTACTGTTGTACCTGATGATTCTTGACTCTTGACAAATGTCTCTTTTATTCTATTTTATTCCTATTTTCTATTCTATTCTATTCCTATTCTGTCCTATTCCTATTCCATTTTTTCTATTCTATTCTATTCTTATTGTACCTATGACTATTATTAAGTGTTGCACCTGGTGATTCTTGACTCTGGACGAATGTCTCTTTTCTTTTATGTACACTGAGAGCCTTTGCACCAAGACAAATTCCTTGTGTCTCCAGTCACACTTGGCCAATAAAAGAATTCTATTCTATTCCTATTTTCTATTCTATTCTATTCTATTTTCTATTCTATTCCTATTCCTATTCCTATTCCTATTCTATTCTATTCTATTCTATTCTATTCTATTCTATTCTTATTGTACCTATGACTATTATTAAGTGTTGCACCTGGTGATTCTTGACTCTGGACGAATGTCTCTTTTCTTTTATGTACACTGAGAGCCTTTGCACCAAGACAAATTCCGTGTGTCTCCAGTCACACTTGGCCAATAAAAGAATTCTATTCTATTCTATTCTATTCTATTCTATTCTATTCTATTCTATTCTATTCTATTTTCTATTCTATTCCTATTCCTATTCTATTCTATTCTATTCTATTCTCATTGTACCCTATGACTAGCATTAAGTGTAGCACCTGGTGATTCTTGACTCTGGACTGGACGAATGTCTCTTTTCTCTTATGTACACTGAGAGCATTTGCATAAAGACAAATTCCTTGTGTGTCCTATCACACTTGGCCAATGAAACGAATTCTGTTCTATTCTATTCTGTTCTCATTCCATATTTTATTCTACTTATTCCTATTCTATTCTATTCTTATTTCTATTCTATTCTCTATTTTATTCTATTCCTTATTTTGCTCTATTCTATTCTATTCTATTCTATTCTATTCTATTCTACTCTGTTAATCACTTGTAGCTTTTATATACACTGAGAGCATTTGCACCAAGACAAATTCCTTGTGAGTCTAATCACACTTGGCCAATAAAGAATTCTATTATTACCTACTATTATTTGTAATCTTTTAATTAAATTGGCATACTCATAATTATAAACTATCTTTATATTTAATTCTCACCTAGCATTCATCTTGCTTCATCTAATTTCTTTTGGTTTTTCTTGCCAAAGTGTAAGACTTCACTTTTCTCTACATTAAATTTCATTTTGTTGGACAGGGCCCAGTGATGGAGGGGTCCTTTTAACCTTTTCCCCTCTTCCGGCACAAGGCAGTAGCCTCTGCCCCCACCGCTCCCCATCCTCAAAAGACTGAGCCCCCCAAAATGTTTGAGATGTTCGTGAGTTCCACCAAGGAAGTGAAGGTTGAGGTTGGGGATTCCTACCTCGTATTGGGGGTGTCCCGCACAGATCAAGAGCAGCTCTATAGTCCGTAGGTCCCCCAAACCTTGGCCTGGGGTGCAAACGATTTTGTCCAGGAAGGTCTCGCAGAGCTCGGTGAAGATCCGACAGTAATTAAGGACCCTACAAAAGAAACAGCCATGACAACAACAAAAGCAAGGTGAATGTGAGTCGGCAAGACAATCTCAGGAGGGACAGAAATCTGGGCAGGTGGGCCGACGAGAGAATGCAAATTCTTGGAACAAATAAGTGATCCCCTTTTGCCACTGTCATGCCCTGTGGGAGCGGCTGGGCAGAGCAGGGGAGAGGTAGAACAAGGGAGAAGGAGTTCAGAGGAAGACCTTGGCCCATCCCCTTTTCATCCTAGGGCATGCAGGGAGGAACGGAGAAGGGAGCAATGTGGGCTGCATGGCTTATGGGGGAGGAAAGGGTCCTGATTCCCTTCAGCAGTCACACCTGGGAACGAGAGTTTAAAAGAGATGCAAGCTGAGAGCGGCGTCTGCTGGAAGCAAACGTGGGTTTATCTTGTGTTGACTTTGCTTATCTGCATTCCTGGTGTCTTCCCAACTGTGTTAAATTATTGCCATGCCTTCACACCTGGAATTCTTGTTCCCGCCCTGCCGGATTAATTACCTCATTTTTCCTTGATTTGACTTATAGTTACAGTTTTTGTTGACCAATTTTGGACTTGATTCTCTGCAGCCAAAGGCTGTTCCTGGGAGAGTTTTTCTCCAGCCCAGAAGGTAACCAGGATATTGGGGGCAAAGTTGGAGCTAACAAAGGGACTCCTACTGATCAACTGCCTGTGTTGCCTTCATGCCAGGCCCCTTTGGGTCATCACAGCGACCTTTTGACAAGCCAGATCAATGGGGAAGCCAGGATTCACTTAACAATCATGGGACTAACTGAACTGCATTGATTCATTTCATGATTAATGGCAAGAAAGGTCATAAACTGGGGCAAAACTCACTTAACAACTGTCTCATTTAGCAATTGATGATTGGCCCACAGTCATTCAGATGGCTTTCATGCCTAAGGCGGGACTAGAACTCCCCGTCTCCTCGTGATTGGTCCAAAGTCACCCAGTTGGCTTTCATACCTAAAGCAGGACTAGAACTCCTTGTCTCCTGGTGATTGGCCCAAAGTCACCCAGCCGGCTTTCATGCCTAAAGCGGGACTAGAACTCCTTGTCTCCTGGTGACTGGCCCAAAGTCACCCAGATGGCTTTCATTCCTAAGGCGGGACTAGAATTCCCTGTCTCCTCGTGATTGGCCCAAAGTCACCCAGATGGCTTTCATGCCTAAGGCGGGACTAGAATTCACCGTCTCCTGGTGATTGGCCCAAAGTCACCCAATTGGCTTTCATGCCTAAAGCAGGACTAGAACTCCTTGTCTCCTGGTGATTGGCCCAAAGTCACCCAGCCGGCTTTCATGCCTAAAGCGGGACTAGAACTCCTTGTCTCCTGGTGATTGGCCCAAAGTCACCCAGATGGCTTTCATTCCTAAGGCGGGACTAGAATTCCCTGTCTCCTCGTGATTGGCCCAAAGTCACCCAGATGGCTTTCATGCCTAAGGCGGGACTAGAATTCACCGTCTCCTGGTGATTGGCCCAAAGTCACCCAATTGGCTTTCATGCCTAAAGCAGGACTAGAACTCCTTGTCTCCTGGTGATTGGCCCAAAGTCACCCAGATGGCTTTCATGCCTAAGGCGGGACTAGAATTCACCGTCTCCTGGTGATTGGCCCAAAGTCACCCAATTGGCTTTCATGCCTAAAGCGGGACTAGAACTCCTTGTCTCCTGGTGATTGGCCCAAAGTCACCCAGATGGCTTTCATGCCTAAGGCGGGACTAGAATTCCCTGTCTCCTCGTGATTGGCCCAAAGTCACCCAGATGGCTTTCATGCCTAAGGCGGGACTAGAATTCACCGTCTCCTGGTGATTGGTCCAAAGTCACCCAGTTGGCTTTCATGCCTAAAGCGGGACTAGAACTCCTTGTCTCCTGGTGATTGGCCCAAAGTCACCCAGATGGCTTTCATTCCTAAAGCGGGACTTGAATTCCCTGTCTCCTTGTGATTGGCCCAAAGTCACCCAGTTGTCTTTTATGCCTAAGGCGGGACTTGAATTCCCTGTCTCCTTGTGATTGGCCCAAAGTCACCCAGATGGCTTTCATGCCTAAGGCGGGACTAGAAGTCCCCGTCTCCTCGTCATTGGCCCACAGTCACCTAGTTGGCTTTCATGCTTAAGGCGGGACTAGAACTCCTTGTTTCCTTGTGATTGGCCCAAAGTCACCCAGTCAACTTTCCAACCTAAGGCAGGACTAGAGCTTACCGTCACCTGGATTCTAACCTGCTGCCCCTTGGGAACCTCTCCTTGAACCCAGAACCAATTTCTTCCTCTCTTTTTACAACTGAGATTGGAAGAGTTCAACACAGCCACACGTCTGACTGCCCTCTGGCTGAGCTCCTTGGCTCACCAACACCTCCCCAGCAACAGGGACCAGGGGGAGCGTGTTCCAATTACTCACTTGTCCAAATCTTCGCGGGCCACAGCCATGTGGTAGGCCGTCTCCAGTGTCAGGACACCCTGGAAGAGCTGCAGGGCGAGGGGCAGGTTGGTCTCCACGTTCTCGATGGCGTAGAGGGCGGAGCAGATGCAGTCCGAGGCAGCTTCGTGCAGGTTGGACGACGTCTTGTCCTGTTGCTAGGAAAGGAGGCCACCCAGAGATCTTGCTTAATCTTCCCGCATGGATCTCCGTCAACGTTCAGCCCCCCTTTCCCCCCACGCCTGAGAATTACCTGATTAACTGTGGTCATTCACACTTCCCTGCCGCATGGGATGGGAAGGGAGGGCCACACACCTGTATCTAATCCCGTGGTCATCTGACCACGTGGGGGGGGGGGAAGGAGTGTCAGAATTTTGAATTCAGGTCCTAACTAGCACCGTGGTACGTCAGTCATAAGTCGAGGAGTTTTACCCCGCTTTTATCGGGGTTGTGTTAAAGATGGGAGTCCTTTTCTCTTGACATAATGGGGAATGTTGTTGTAGATCTGTCATCATATCGAACAGTCATTAAGTCGAGCACTGCCTATACCCCTCCATAACCAAGCAGGCTAGATTTCCACCCAAGTTTCATTAGCCGTTGTACAGGTAGTCCTCGACTTACAACAGTTCATTTAGTGACCGTTCGAAGTCACTGGAAAAACCTGACTCAGGAGCCATTTTTCACACAAACCACGGTCACGTGATTTACATTCGGATGCTCGACAACTGACTCGCATTTACGACGGTGGCAGCGTCCTGGGGTCCAGGCGATCCCCTTCTGCAGCTGTCTGACGAGCAGCAAGGAAACCGGATTGACTTCACAACCATCTGACTCATTTAACAACCGCAGCGATTCGTGTGACGAATGCAGCGAGGAAAAGTCGTAAAAAAATGGGGCAAAACTCGCTGTACACATTTCTCGCTCACTGACATACATTTTGGGGCTTAATTGTGGTCATAAGTTGAGGGTGACCTACAATTGCAAGAAGAAGAAAAATGGAATTGGATCACACTATGGTGGTTCGCCGGCAGCCGGTACAGCCGGCAGCGGAATCAGACAGTGGGGGAGAACAGGGACCAGTCTGGGAGTCTGGAGAGGGTCCTGCATCCGATGCAGAGAGGGGGCCAGGACCATCTGGGAGTGGGGTGCTGTCTCCAGAGCCTCAAAAACCTGATAGCAGCGAGGCAGAGGAACAAGGGGAGCCTGGTCCCAGTGTGCACTTGCACAGAGCTGCTAGAAGGTGAGAGCAGCTGAGACAACAGGGGCGACTCGGGAGTAAGGCTGGGGGGTGATTGCCCCCTCCCCTAAGGGATAAAGGACAGGCAAAGGTGAAGAAACCTTTGCAGGAAGCAAAGTCATTCGTTCTGTTCGGATTAAACCTTGAAGCTCTGCGTGGACTTTGTACTTTGGTTGGTTTTTTTACAGTTCATTTGGCACTTTAGTTATTAGCAGCAATTCAAAGGAGAGAAAATTGGGTGCTTATCTCGAGGGACTGTTTGGAACTCATTACTGGCTGGGAACTAAACTAATTCCCAGCGTTTGCAATAAAACAAGACTTAGTTTTTAAAATAAGCATGGGCGTAATTACAGTGTCGGAAGCCTTGGCCAGAACACATACGAAGTTCGAAAAATGAACGCGCTTGTCAATGGCCCTCGGCTTACGACCATAATGGAGCATGCCTCATCACCGCCCTTCTGTAAAAAGGATCGGGTGACTGACCTCACTTTATGACCAATTTAACGATAGCTGTTAAGCAACGCAGTGCGAGGCTTTGCCGGTCAATCTTGTCTCGTGAAAACGGGGTCTTAGAACCCCTGGCGTACTTTCGAATGGCCCGTAAACGTGGTCCGGGGGTCACGTGGTCAAGAGGGAAGGGGAACCGTCCGAACTTCGAATCCAGGGGGGGTGACTAGCCCGAAGGGAGGTCTGTCACAATTCCGAGCAGCCGTTAAGCGGAGAATTACCTGTCTTTAGGCCCCCGTTTACCAGGGTTGTGTTATGTAATGTGGCGTCTTGATCTTCTTCCTAACCGTATGCTGACATAAAGGGGGAGATGTTCGGGTCCTACCGGGGCTTTGCTCCCACCCCCAACGGTTCCGACACCTGCACGGCGTCCTTCCTTCTCAGCACTTGAGTGCCCAGCTGCCCCTCCAAGGCTTGTGAAGGGGGGGGGGAACCCCGGGGGACACGCACCAGAACCTCAAATAGCAGGGAGAGCAACTTGCTGTTGGCCATGAAGGTGCTGTCCAAAACGCCCAGGTTGAACCAGCTTCCCAGGCAGCGGAAGATCTTCATCAACATCTTCTCTTCACTCCCGGCTTTCTCCACGCAGGTCACCTGCAGGAGGGAGACACGAGGCTCTGCGTTCAGGTTCCCACGAGGAACGGCTGCAGCGGGTGCGGCCCGGGAGCCTACGCACCCACCCGCCAAGGCGGCGTTTCTCAAGCAGGAAGGCTTGTGCTAGAAGGCTTCTAAGGACTGGTGGTGTCCCCTAGTTGGGTCCTGCCACCACGACCACGATGGACCCCACAGTCCTCCTCCATAAACCCCTCTCCCTTCTAGCACTGGTGAAGTTACCCGGATGGGTCATGAAACGCCTGCAAGGAAAAACCACCCAGCTCAGAGAGCACCCAGGACCCTCACAGCCCTCCTCCTCTTCCTTCCTCTTCCCTTCTCCCTCCTCTTCCTCTGCTCCACAAACCGCCCCTCCCTTCCAGCACTGATGATGTTCCCTAATTGGGTCATGAAACGTCCGCAAGAAAACCACCAAGCTCAGAGAGCACCAAGGACCCCACCGTCCTCCTTCTCCTCCTCCTCCTCCTCCTCCTTCTTGTCTTTCTCCATCACTCCTTTTCCTTTCTACAAACTCCACTCCCTTCTAGCACTGATGATGTTCCCTAGTTGGGTCATGAAACGTCCGCAAGAAAACTACCCAGCTCAGAGAGCAGTAAGGACTCACAGCCTTTCTCCTCCTCCTCCTCCTCTCTTTCCTCTTCCTTCTCCCTCTCCACAAACCCGACTCCCTTCTAGCACTGATGATGTTCCCTAGTAGGGTCATGAAACATCTGCAAGGAAACTACCCAGCTCAGAGAGCACCAAGGACCCCACAGTCATCACTATCTCTTCCTCCTCCTCCTCCTCTTCCTCCCTGAAGACCCCACTCCCTCCAAGCACTGATGATGTTCCCTAGTAGGGTCATGAAACATCTGCAAGGAAACCACCCAGCTCAGAGAAAACCAACGACTTCACAGTCGTAGTCCTCCTCCTCCTCCTCTTCCTTCACCATCTCCTCCTTCTCTTCCCCTCCCCCTTTCCCCAAACCCTTCTAGCACTGATGATGTTCCCTAGTAGGGTCATG
The DNA here is from genome assembly GCA_033807585.1 of Hydrophis major. NCBI lineage: Eukaryota > Metazoa > Chordata > Lepidosauria > Squamata > Elapidae > Hydrophis > Hydrophis major. Next base: position 213,587,792 of record CM066331.1, on the reverse strand, counting down.
AAACATCTGCAAGGAAACCACCCAGCTCAGAGAGCACCAGGGACCCCACAGTCCATCTTTCCTTCCTTCCTTCCCTCCCCTTTCCTTTATTCCTTCTCCTTTCTCTTCCTCCTCCTCCTAACCCCCCTCCCTTCTAGCACTAATGATGTTCCCTAGTTGGGTCATGAAACGTCTGCAAGGAAACCACCCAGCTCAGAGAGCACCCGGGACCCCTCCTTTCAACCCCGAGCTACAAATATTCTCCTTTCTTAATCCCATCTTATGCTCAGATCAGTGGGTTTCAGTTGCCCCAAGCTGGCCTCTTCATTTTATGGCTGACAAGGAACCCCGGGTTCAAATCTTCCCAACGCCTGTGCTTCTCCATGCATCTCTCTCTCTCTCTCTCTCTCTCTGCAAGAAGCTGCCGTAGAGCTAAGCCTGTTTCTGTTTCGAACCCAAACTCACCAGGAGGGAGACCACCGTGCTGGAGTAGAAGGCCAGGTCTTCGATGATCTCGGTGCGCCGGTTGGCACCGATCCGCAAGGACCGGCTGTGAACTTCTTCTGGGAGCACCGTTAGGATCTCCAGCAGGAAGGGCAGGGATGACACGTCATTATTGTACCTGGGCCCCCCCAGAAAAGGCGAGAAGAAACGGAATTAGAATTGAGACTTTAGACTGACTTTATGGTCGCGTTGAATGCACCCTAATCGGCATCCATTCAAATGAAATTTGATTGCATGCAGCTCTCAAAGGGTCACCACTTCCAATGTACACTACGTAAGCATGACAAAATAAGTAAATGAATAAGAAAAAAAAAATAAGATAGGATTAGGATAGAATGAGGATGAGAATAGAATAAGGAATAGAATAGAATATAGAGTAGATTAAAATAAATAGAATAGAATGGAATACAATAAGGAATAAAATAGAATACAATAAGGAATAGAATACAATGAAGAATAGAATACAATAGAATAGAATAAGGAAAGAATAAGGATAGAATAGAGAATAGAATAGAATAGAGAATAGAATAGAGAATAGAATAGAATAGAGATTAGAATAGAATAGAATAGAATAGAATAGAATAGAATAAGGATAGAATATAGAATAGAATAAGAAAAGAATAAGGATAGAATAGAGAATAGAATAGAGAATAGAATAAAATACGAATAGAATAGAATAAGGAAAGAATAATGATAGAATAGAGAATAGAATAGAATAAGGAAAGAATAAGGAAGGAATAGAATAGAATAACATCACTTTGAATGTACAGTACACTAACTGGCATGCATTAAAATGAAATTCTGTTGCTTTCTCCTCTCACCCTCCTCCAATACACACTACTTAAGCAGGACAAAATAAATGAACGGTTGTAAGTCAAGAACTGCCTGTATTAACCATGGCAACCAACGCCTGTAATGGGCAGACTCCATTACAGCCGTATGTTGAGGACTACCTGGGCAGTTAAAAATGAATCAAATCAGAGCTAAGCAGGGGGAGGCTGCCATTCTTCTAAACTACAACGTTTGGTCCACCAGGTGTTGTTGGAAACCATCCCTCCAGAAGCCACCTGCGAGACACGGACGCACCACCTGGGCTTTGGTGGGCTGCTCTCAGGCCAGCTCTGAAAAGGGAAGAGACTTACTTTTCAACCAAGGTGTGCACGCAGCCTTTCCACGAAGCCATTTGCAAGGCCAGGTCTGCTATGGCTAACGCCAGCTGCAGAGGGAGAAAGAAAGAGAAAAAGGCAGGAGATCAGAGGGAGATCACGGAGAGCAACCGCCCTTAAGACTTATGTACCGCTTTACAGTTTCTTTCCCACCAACCATCTGGGTCCTCATTTGACCCACCTCGGAAGGACGGCAGGCTGAATCCACCTTGAGCCGGTCAGGATCGAACTGTTGGCAGTGGGCAGAGTCAGCCTGCAATGTTGCATTCTAACCACTGCCCCACCATGGCTCGCTCCCTCTTCCTTCAACTTATATATCACTTCACAGTGCTTCACACCCCATACTCTAAATGCTCTGATGGTCATTTTGAAAAATCCTTTCTTAACGAAACGCACCTAGAAACCAAGAGGAATGTGGGTGCCAAATTTCAAGTTTGTAGGTTTTAAGGTCCTGGAGATTTTATGATGATGCATGAGTGATATTTTGCTTTTAGATAGATAGATTTGATAGATGAGAGAGAGAGAGAGAGATGGAATAAAGAGAGAGATAGAAGAGAGAGAAAGAGAAAGAGTGTTAGATAGATGATAGATTGATAGATAGATTAGATAGATTAGATAGAGAGAGAGAGAGATGGAATAGAGAGAGGGGGAGAGAGAGAGATGGAAGAGAGAGAGTGTGTTAGATAGATGATAGATTGATAGAGATGAGAGAGAGAGAGAGATATGGAAGAGAGAGAGAGAGATGGAATAGAGAGAGAGATGGAAGAGAGAGAGTGTGTGTTAGATAGATGATAGATAAATAGATATAGATTAGATAGATATAGATAGATGGAATAGAGAGAGAGAGAGAGAGAGTGAGAGTGAGAGAGAGAGATGGAAGAGAGAGAGAGTGTTAGATAGATGATAGATTGATAGATAGAGAGATGAGAGATGAGAGAGAGAGAGAGAGAGAGAGAGATGGAAGAGAGAGAGAGAGTGTGTGTTAGATGATAGACAGATAGATAGATAGATAGATAGATAGATAGATAGATAGATTAGATATAGATGAAATAGAGAGAGAGAGAGAGTGTTAGATAGATGATAGATTGATAGATAGAGAGATGAGAGAGAGAGAGAGAGAGAGAGAGAGAGAGAGATGGAAGAGAGAGAGAGTGTATTAGATAGATAGATAGATAGATAGATAGATAGATAGATAGATAGATAGATAGATAGATAGGCAGATAGATTATATATATATATATAGAGAGAGAGAGAGAGAGATGGAAGAGAGTGTGTTAGATGATAGATTGATAGAGAGATGAGAGAGAGAGAGAGAGAGAGATGGAAGAGAGAGAGAGAGATGGAAGAGAGAGAGAGTGTGTGTTAGATAGATAGATAGATAGATAGATAGATAGATAGATAGATAGACAGACAGATAGATTAGATATATATATATATATAGAGAGAGAGAGATGGAAGAGAGTGTGTTAGATAGATGATAGATTGATAGAGAGATGAGAGAGAGAGAGAGAGAGAGAAAGAGAGATGGAAGAGAGAGAGAGAGAGAGATGGAAGAGAGAGAGAGTGTGTGTTAGATAGATAGATAGATAGATAGATAGATAGATAGATAGATAGATAGACAGATAGATTAGATATATATATATATATAGAGAGAGAGAGAGAGAGATGGAAGAGAGTGTGTTAGATAGATGATAGATTGATAGAGAGATGAGAGAGAGAGAGAGAGATGGAATAGAGAGAGAGAGAGATGGAAGAGAGAGAGAGTGTGTGTTAGATAGATGATAGATTGATAGATAGAGAGATGAGAGAGAGATGGAAGAGAGAGAGTGTGTGTTAGATAGATGATAGATAGATAGATAGATAGATAGATAGATAGATAGATAGATAGATTAGAGAGAGAGAGAGAGATGGAATAGAGAAAGAGAGAGAGAGAGAGATGGAAGAGAGAGTGTGTGTTAGATAGATGATAGATTGATAGAGAGAGAGAGAGATGGAAGAGAGAGAGTGTGTGTGTGTGTTAGATGATAGATAGATAGATAGATAGATAGATAGATAGATAGATATGTAATAGATAGATAGATAGATAGATAGAGATTGCAGAGTGACCCACGGAGGCCCACCAAGCTCGGCAGACGAAGGCTTGGTGCGGTTCTACAAGCTGCTGCCAGCGCTAAGGAGTTGCCCACGCGTGTCCCTCCCCCTTCAGATGGATGCCCACCTGGGTGACAATGATGGGGGACATGTCCTTTAAATTCTGGATGTGGGAAAGCAGGGAATCACGAAGTGAGACGTGGGAATCGGTGGGGAGCTCATAGAACGAGGTCTGGATTTTCATCTTCATGGTTTGGGCTGCGAAGTAACAGGACTCCACGTCCTGCTGGATCTGGAGCAAGTGGTCGGAGATCTCCCAGGCGTGAACCTTTTGGAGGGAGGGGGAGAAAGAGAGAGAGAGAAAAAAATGCCATCGGGACCCAAGAGATGAAACCATAGTCCGCATTCTCACATTCTTTTGAAGGACGCCCAACAACGGCTCAGCCATAGTTGAGGGGATTGGGCTGAAAGACCTCTAAGGTCCCTTCCAACCCTGTAAGTTTAAACCTTCCCAGATCTCTCCCAAATCCTACAGAAGTAGTGTCCTAGTGCCAGAGAGAGAGAGAGGGAGGGAGGGAGGGAGGGAGGGAGGGAGGAGGGAAAAGGAGAGAGAAGAGGGAGAATGAAGAAAAGGAAAAAGGAAGAAAGAAAAGGAAAAGAAAAATGGAGGGGAAGGAAGGGAGGGAGGGAGGGAGGAAGGGAGGATGGAAAATGGAAGGGAGGAAAAAAGAAGGAAGGAGGGAGGAAGAAAGGAATGAAAATAGAAGGAAGGCTGGAAAATGGAAGGAAGAAGAAAGAAGGAAAAAGGAAGGAAAAAGAAAGGGAAGGGAAGGAAAGGGAAAGGACACTACTGTTGCACACTACTTTCTTTTTCTCCAGTACCCGTAACTGAATATTTGGGGGTCCAATGTTTGTCCACAAATCATAACCACAAAACGGAATCTCAGAGCAGCAAAACCTGATTGCAAACACCCAAACGCACACACACATTCCCTCTGGATGCTGCTATAGGGCATCGCATGCCAAAACCACTAGACACAGAGACAGTTTTATTTTTTTTATTTTTCCCCTCCGTGCGCATCCCTCGGCTGAACCCCAAAGTCGCAGAGGGCTGCCCAAAGTCTACGTGTATTTCTCTAGGGGTGAGAAATGCTCACGTGTCACTTTAAAAAAAAAAAAAAAAAGTTCCGCCGTCACTTTGAACTGTCCCTTAAAGAACTCTTGTGACGACTGTAATGCGAGATTAGAATCAGAATAGAGCTGGAAGGGACCTTGGAGGTCTTCTAGTCCAGCCCCCTGCTCAAGCAGGAGACCCTATGCCATTTCAGATAAATGGTGGTCCAATCTCTTTTTTAAAACCTCCAGTGATGGGAGCACCCACAACTTCTGGTGGCAAGCAGTTCCCCTGGTTAATTGTTCTCCCTGTCAAGAAATTCCTCCTTCGTTCTGAGTTGCTTTTCTGCTTGGTTACTTTCCATCCGTTGCTTCTTGTCCTGCTGCTTTCAGGGGCTTTGGAGAATAGCTTGACTCCCTCTTCTTTTGGGGCAGCCCTTGAGATATTGGAAGACTGCTATCTTGTCACCCCTGGTCCTTCTTTTCATTAAAGGAGACCTACCCAATTTCTGCAACTCTTCTTCATAGGTTTTAGTCCCCAGGCCTTTGATCGCCCGAGTTGCTCTTCCTTGCACTTTGTCCTAATTCTATTCCTTATTCTATTCTATTAATTCAAATTCTATTCTATTCCTATTCTACTTTATTAATAAACTCTTCGATAGACCAGGCGTACCCAATTCCAGAAACTGTTCTTGATATATTTTACTCTCCAGTCCCCTAATCCTCTTTGCATGACACGGGGGGGGGGGGGGGGGTGACCAGGGTCCAGGGGGACAATGATGTTTCTCGGGGTCGGCTGCACCCAGGCAGTGCCGGACATGTTAACTCCCAATAAATCCTTTTGAAGTTTTGGAAGATTGGCTCCAAACTCATGATTTAAAAGGGAGCGAGGGAGGCGGAGGGTAACTGCTGGAATCCTGACAGTTTCGTTTTCCTTCCGACTGGAAGGCAGAGTCCTGATGTAGGGCAGGGCCCATGCCAACAACTCCTGCTTGCCCCAACAACTATGGCAGAGGTTGGCCAAGAAGATGTTTATTCCCACGCTTTGGAAACAGAACTGGTGGCGTAACTCAAGTTTCCTGGCGTGAGATAAAATTAACAGAGTCGGAAGGGACCTTGGAGGTCATCTAGTCCAACCCCCTGCCAAGGCAGGAGATCTTACACCACTTCAGTCTGATGGGTATCCAACATCTTCTTAAAAACCTCCAGTGGGGGAGCATTCACCACTTCTAGGGGCATGGAGTTCCACAGGTTAATTGTTCCCCCTGTCAGGAAATTCCTCCTAAGTTGCTTCTCTCCTTTGCTGAGTTTCCACCCGTTGCTTCTTGTCCTGCCTTTTGGTGTTTGGGAGAATAGCTGGACTCCCTCTTCTTTTGGGGCAGCCCCTCAAATACTGGGAGGCTGCTATCATGTCACCCCTAGTCTCAAGAAAGGAAAAATGAGGGGTGACACAACAGCAGTCCTTCAGGGGCTGCCCCAAAGAAGAGGGGGTCAAATTAGCCTCCAGAGCACCAAAAGGCAGGACAAGAAGCAAGGTGGGTGGAAACTGATCAAGGGGAGAAGCAACCTGGATTTAAGGAGGAATTTCCTGACAGGGAGGACCATTCACCAGGGGAACAGCTGGCCACCAGAAATCATGGGCGCTCCATCACTGGAGGCTTTAAAGAAGACGCTGGGACAGCCACTTGTCTGAGATGATATATAGGTTCTCTTGGTTGAGCAGGGGAATGGACTAGATGACCTTCAAAGTCCCTTCCAGCTTATTCTATTCTATTCTGCATTTTCTATTCTATTTCACTCCATTCTACTCTATACTATTTCACTTCCATTCTACTCTATACTATTCTATTCTACTCTATTTATTGTTCTATTCTACCTATTTATTTTATTCTACTCTACTCTATTCTACTCTATTTATTCTATTCTGTTCTATTCTATTTATTCTATTCTATTCTATATTCTATTCCTATTCCATTCTATTTAATTACAACATTTTATACTATTATTATTCTGTCCTATTTCAATATATTATATTCTTGTTTTATTCTATTCTTGTTTTATTCCTATTCCTATTTCTATTCCTACATTCTATTATTATTACTATTATTATATTTCAATATTCTATTATTCTATCCTATCCTATTCTTTCTATTTTCTATTCTATCCTTATACTTTCCTTATTCTATTCTATCCTTATTCCTATTCTGTTGTGTTCTATCATATTCTATTCTATCATTCCTATTCTATTCCTATTTTCTATCCTCTTTCTATTCTATTTTCATTCCATTCTGTTCCTATTCTACTCTATTCTTTACCAGGCTTACCCAATTCCTACAAGTGTTCATCTTATATTTTATCCTCCAGTCCCCTCTTTGTCGCTCTTCCCAGAGCCTCAACATCTTTTTTTACATAACATGGCAACCAAAAGTGGATGTAGGATTGCAAGCGTGGCCTTACCAAGGCCTTATAAAGCGGTACTAACCCTTCACGTGAACCTTTACTCCATCCCCCTGTTAATGCAACCTAGAACTGTGTTGGCTTTTTTTGGCAGCTGCTGGCCACACTTCCTGGCTCAGATTTAAGGGACTGTCCAGCAGAACTCCAAGACCCCTTTCACAATGACTGGGACCCTCTATTCCAGGGGTCTCCAACCTTGGCTCCTGGAAGCCTGGCGGACTTCAACTCCCAGAGTTCCACAGCAGGCTGTGGAATTCTGGGAGTTGAAGTCCGCCAGGCTTCCAGGAGCCAAGGTTGGAGACCCCTGCTCTATTCTAATATCTGTGCGTTTGGTTCTTCTTGCCAAAAAGAACCTGACTTTTTTTTTTTTTTTTTACCACCAATGGAAAATCAAAAGGTACCCTTTAAACCTCTGCTTGTCAATTATCTCACATTTCCAAGGGGACTGGCTGCTTATTGGCCATAAACGCTGCAGGGAACTCAAGATGGCTCTTCGCACGGCCCCTGAAAACCGATCCACTATGTCAACTTTACACCAGGTCCTGGACGAGAGGATTAACAACACCCTGGAGTAAACAGTGTCCCAAACAGCTGCCTTGGACAGGCCAAACTCACCCAGTCGGATCTCTTTAACAGGGCAATGAAAGTCTTTGTTTTATAAACCAGTGGTTGCCAACTAGTGGGCCGGGGACCAGTGGTGATCCATGAGAAAATGTTGGTGGTCCATAGAGAAATGTCCCCCCCTCCCCCAAAGCAATTAATCCAGGCTGTGCTGGAACACAAGGCTGTGCTGCCCACATGGCCCACAGGGACACAAGGCTGGCTTGCATTACGAACAACACGAGGGAGTAAGGGGAGGGGGGAAACTTGCCCCACGCGCCTCACCTGGCCACTTCTTTCCGCTTCTCTCTTCTTCTGCTTTGGCTGCACGCAAGGAAAGCAGCCAAAGTCTTTCTTTCTCTCCCCCAAACTCTGCCAGAAATGAGTCTTTGGGACCCTGCAAGGCCTCCTGCTCCAAGAGGCTGCAAAGACTCGTTTCTGGCGGAGTTTGGGGGGAGAGAAAGAAAGACTTCTGCGGCTTCTGCTGCTTTCCTTGCATGAAGCCAAAAGTCTCTCTCTCTCTCTCTCTCCCCCCTCCCCCGCCTGATATATATATCAAATAAATATATATATATCAAATAAAGAACGATCGATCAGTAGGAAAACGGGGTGAAGGATTTTCCTGAAGACTTTTTGAGGAATTTTCTCAGGGGCTCCGGTCTGCAAGATTTAAAATTATGAGTTTGGGGGTCCCTGTCCCTGAGGTCCAAAAGGTTAGTGACCCCTGTTATAAACCACCTGTAATGGTTTTTTGGGGGCTGGCATCAAAACTCTCCAAGCTAGGTTTGTTTGAAGAGACATGAAAGGACTTGGAAACGTAACGGAGGCAGGGTCTGTGGGATGGAGTTTCCCAACAGTTTGACCCTCCGTTGCTGCACCAGACACAGCAATCATCCTTTAACGTCTCGAGACACTCGTGCCGGTAAATCCGCCAGGCTTAATTCCAAAATGACAGCAACTCTGTGTCCCTGAGAGAGAAAGTAATAAACAGCCAGGACTTTCTGCATCTGCCTTCTCCGACCTTGCGGTTTAATATTTCTCACAGAGTGATCGATGTCTTTGGGTGTCTCTGTCCATAAGATATGTTTTTTGGGGGGGGAGGGAGGGAGGGGGATGGGAAGGAAAGAAGGAAAAAGAAAGGAAAAGAGAAAGAGGGGAAGAGAGAAGGAAAAAGGAAGGTAGAAGGAAAAAGAGAGGAACGAACAAACAAAAAAGGAAAGGAGAGAGAAAGGAAGGATAAGAAAAAAGGAGGAAGGATGGAAACAGAAGGATGAGAGAAGGAAAAGGGAAGGAAAGAGAAAGGAAGGAAAGAAGGAAGGAAGGAAGAAGGAAAAAAGGGGGGAAAAGAGGAAGGATGGAAGGAAACAGAAGGATAGAAGGAAAGAAAGAAAAAAGAGGGGAAGGAAGGATAAGGGAAAAAGAATAAGAAAGGAAACAGAAGGATGAGAGAAGGAAAAAGAAAGGAAAGGAGAAAGCGGAAAAGGAAGGATGAGAAAGAGAGGAAGGATGCAAACAGAAGGAGAGAAGGAAAAAGGAAAGAGAAATGAAGGAAGAAGGCAAAAAGAGGAAGGATGGAAGGAAACAGAAGAATGAGAGAAGGGAAAAGGAAGGAAAGGAGAAAGCAGAAAAGGAAGGATGAGAAAGAGAGGAAGGATGCAAACAGAAGGAGAGAAGGAAAAAGGAAAGAGAAATGAAGGAAGAAGGCAAAAAGAGGAAGGATGGAAGGAAACAGAAGAATGAGAGAAGGGAAAAGGAAGGAAAGGAAAAAGAGGAAGGACGGAAGGAAACAGAGGGATGAGAGAAAGAAGGAAGGATAAGGGGAAAAAAGGGAGGAAGGAAACAAAAGGAGAGAAGGAAAAAGGAAGGGAGAAAGGGGGGAGGAGAAAGAGGGAAGGAGGAGAGGGAAGGAGGAGAGGGGGGGAGGAGAAAGAGGGAGGGAGGGAGGAAGAAGGGGGAGAAGATTTGTAAAGTGCACCAGGGCTGGCAAGGTCTGGGGGATTTTCAGGTTGGACCAGGGAAAACAGCCCTGGGTGCCAAACAGGCACCTCCCTTCATCTCCCCACAGCTGTAAGGGAAGGAGGAGGTGGAGGAGTTTCACCTCCACACCTGGCTGGTGCAGAATGATGGGCCGTTGAGTTCAACCTCTTCTTTTTCTTTGGAGCAAAGCAAAAGGCACAGCCGTGAACCCAAAGCCCCCACCCCACCCCACCAAAAAGAGGAAATGAAGCTAAACCGCTCGCTGCTTCTAGCCTGACACCACCACCCTTCCTTTATTTATTTATTTATTGTATGCATGTGTGTATGTATGGTATTCTGCTATGTTCAGCTATTTTCCCACGTCACTGTAGTTGTGCTTTTAAAGTTGTAGCAATGTTTCAGCAGAATCTCATCTGCCATCATCTGGCTTCTGTATAGTGTTCATCTATGACATATATATATATAAATCTAAACCTTTTTAAACTGCTGGGATCAAGGAACAATTCGTGTTCGTTTTCCCCAGCAGAGGTTGTTTTGGGGTTGTTGTTTTGCGAATTCTGACGGCCAACGTCTCACGGGGAGGAGGGCCAAGGGCCACGAAAGGGGACGAGGCAAAATTGGTCAGACAGGATGGGAGGAGGGGAAATTAACCCCACTCCTGGTGTGGTTTAAAACCTCGATAATCTTCCTTTCATTCATGGCTACAAGTGGACAGAGAGAGAGAGACTGAGAACAATGGAGTGGGAGAGAGAGAGAGAGAGAGAGAGAGAGAGAGAGAGAGGACACAGAGAGAGAGAAAGAGAGGAGAGAGACACACAGAAAGAGAGAGTGTGATAGGGAGAGAAAGAGACAGACAGAGACAGAAGGAGAAAGAGAGAGAGAGAGAAGGAGAGAGAGACACAGAAAGAGTGTGATAGGGAGAGAAAGAGACAGAGAGAGGGAGAAGGAGAGAGAGAGAGAGACAGAGAAAGAGCAACAAGGAGAGAAAGAAACAGCGAGAAAGAAAGATAAAGAAAAAAAGAGACAGAGCAAGACAGAAACAGAAAGAGAGAGGGGGGGAAGAGAACAAGTGTGCAACAGGGAGAAAAAGAAACAGAGAGAGAAAAAGAGAGATGCTACTCCTTGAATCTATCAGAATACATGCAGTCCTTAACTTACAGCCACAACTGAGTTAGCATTTCTGTTGCTAAGTGAAACGTTTGTGAAGTGAATTTAACACCTTTCTTGCCTTGGTTAACGTTAAGTGAATCCCTGCATTGCTCAATCTCATAAACGCTGGTTCAGTGAATCTGGCTTCGCCGGGGACACCGCAAAACCGTCATAAACACGAGTCAGTTGCTGAGCATCCACATTTTGGTGGCCTGATGTGGCCACGGCTGTGGGGGGGGGGAGGTGAAAATACGGTTGTTAAGTTGCTTTTTCCAGTGCCGTTTCGTAGTTTCGGTCACTAAATGGACCGCTGTTGCCAAGGTCTGCCAGAATTTTCTCAGAAAAGACTGACAACTACCTGAAGAAGAGATTTCCAAAAGTGACCCTACGCCCCTTTCCCTTCGAGGGATTTCCCCCCCACACACACCCAAGGATCTTGTCTGCACCTGAAAAGCAGGGATCCCACAAGAAAGGAAGAATGACAAGCTGCAGGGAATCTCGTGCGCTCTTGGCCCCTGGCAGCCATGGCCGACCCGCCAACTTGGAACTGCTTCACTCGCTGCCTGGTGCTTTTTCCAGAAATGGCAGGACGGGGGACGTAAATCAAGGCAGGTTTTCCCTGTGCCAAAGGGACGCCCTGCCCTGCCCAGCCCTGGCGGGGGAGGCGCCTGCAAAGAACCGTTTTGGCATCCAATCCTTCGCTGGTTTTTTTCCCCCAGGGAGAAGCGCGCGCGCACACACACACATACACACAAACACACAAACACAACCCGTGGCATTGAATTCTGAGGCTCAGGCAGGTCCTGCTTGCTTTTGCAATGTCAAAGCACAAATGCCCCTTAAGAATTACTCTCCGGTGCAACGGTATTCAAATTAAGGGAATTGGAAGGGACCTTGGAGGCCATCTAGCCCAACCCTCTCCCTCATCGCCCAAGCAAGAGACCCTACACTGTTTCTGACAGAAAGCAGTCTCTAGGAATAGAACAGAAATAGAATAGAATAAGAATTAGGAATAGAGTACAATAGAGTAGAGTAGAATAGAATAAGAATAGAATAGAAACAGAATAGAGGACAGAACAGAATAATGGAATGGAATGGACTAGATTAGAATAGAATATAGAATAGAGTACAAAATAGGAATAGAATAGAATATATAATACAATATAGAATAGAACATAGAATATAGAATAGAACATAGAAAATAGAAATAGAATAGTACAGTATAATACAATATAGAACATAGAACATAGAATATAGAAAATAGGAATAAAATAGAATATACAATATAGAACATAGAATAGAGTAGAAAATAGCAATAGAATAGAGTTCTTTAAAGCTTCCTAGGATGAAGCTCCCACAACTTCTGAGTAACAGAATAACAGGGTTGGAAGGGACCCTGTAGGTTATCTAGTCCAACCCTCCCGCCCAAGTAGGAAACCCCACACCATTTGTGACAGAAGGCAGTCAGGTCCCTTCCAACTGTTATTCTATTGTTATTGTTATTATTTTCTTCTTGAAAGCCTCCAGGGATGAAGCTTCCACAACTTCTGAAGGCAACTTCTGTTCCATGGGTTTGATTGTTCTCACTGTCTCATTCTCTCAATACAGGGAGTCCTCGACTTACGACCACAACGGGGCCCAAGATTTATGTTGCAAAGTGAGAAATCAGTTCAGTGAGCTCGGCCTTGTATTACGACATTTGGGGGGGGGGGGGAGCTTGCATTTGTTCCGGTGCCTTCTGTTCAGTGAGTAACCCTTTTGTTAAGTGAATCTGGTCACACACATCCTACTCCACCTCCCATCAACTTGGCTGGCCAGAAGGTGGAGAAAAGGGGGTTCCGTGACCCAGAGACCATCGTAAAAGTGAATCAGTTGTTGAGTGTCTGAATGCAAATCACGGAGAGGCTTCAACAGTCGTGGTGGGGGGCGGGGGGTGGTCGTACGTCGCTTCCCCCCCCCAAACGCCAATGTAACTTCAAACTGTCACTAAGTGAACTGCTGTAACTTGAGGACTACCTGCAGTAGGTAAATAAATACAGTAGTAGGTAAAGACTCCAGACAGCACGCTGGCTGCTCATGAGTTCCAACCCCGTATGGAACGTCACCGGGTGACTTTGGACCAGTCACTACCCCTCAGCCCTCGAAAGCAGGCAATGGCAAACGACTTCTCAAAACATCACTAAGGAAAACTTCTCCATGTTCCAGGTGGGTCCTCGACTTACGACCACAATTGAGCCCCAGATTTATGCTGCTAAGTGAGACTAAGTGAGTCACGACTTTCCTTCCACGTTTGACAAGCGAATCAATCGCTGCCATTGTTAAGCCAGTGACTCGGTTGCTAAGTGAATCTGGCTTCCCCACTTCCCTGGAGAAACTTAGGTTTAGATCTTGGCTTCAGGCACAGATCATCATTGGGTGACTTTTAGCTCTCAGCCTAAACCGCCTTACACGCTGTGGTTGCAGAATCCTAGACGGCACAGTATCAAGAGTAGAGACCTTCAAATTTCTAGGTTCTATCATATCACAAGACCTAAAATGGACACCTAACATCAAAAATGTCAAAAAAGCCCAACAAAGAATGTTCTTTCTGTGCTAACTCAGGACGCTCAAACTGCCCAAGGAGCTGCTGATCCAGTTCTACAGAGGAATGATTGAGTCTGTCATCTGCACCTCTATCACTGTCTGGTTTGGTTCTGCAACCCAACAGGACAGACACAGATTTCAGAGGATAATTAGGACTGCAGAAAAAAACAATTACTACCAACCTGCCTTCCATGGAGGATCTGTATCCTGTGAAAATATCTACAGACCCCTCACATCCCGGACATAAACTGTTTCAACCCTTACCCTCAAAACGATGCTATAAAGCCCTGCACACCAGAACAACTAGATACAAGGGCAGTTTTTTCTTCCCCAAATGCCATCACTCTGCTAAACAAATAATTCCCTCCACACTGTCCAACTATTTACTAGGTCTGCATTACTATTACTGTTAATCTTCTCACCCATCCCCTCCCACTTGTGACTATATGACTGTAACTTTGTCTCTTGTATCCTCACGATTTATATTGTTTCCTAGTATAATTTGATTATTGTTCCCTGTGGACCTGTGTTGGACCTGATGATTCTTGACTCTGACAAATGTATCTTTTCCTTTATGTGCATCGAGAGATTATGCACCTGGAGACAAATTCCTTGTTTGTCTAATCACACTTGGCCAATCAAGAATTCTATTCTATTCCTATTGTACCCTATGACTATTATTAAGTGTTACACCTGATGATTCTTGATGAATGTATCTTTTCTTTAATGTACACTGAGAGCATTTGCACAAAGACAAATTCCTTGTGTGTCCAATCACACTTGGCCAGTAAAAGAATTCTATTCTATTAAAAAGAAAAAAGACTTCAATTTCAATCATCTAGGACTGAGGGATCGGACATAACAAATACGGAATCCAACAAAATAAAGGAAACTTCCCAAGAAATATGCCAAGAACATGGTACATCAACATGCATGGTGCATCAATCTCAAAAACAACACTGAAAATACAGATTTCCAGAAAAGCAAGTTGCCTGAAACCCATCCCCTTTGTATATGATTTCCAAAGACCTATAGTAATAAAGTAGAAATATGGCAAAGGCTGGCCATTCTCAAGAATGGATGTGAATCTACAAATAATCATATACAAAGTGACTTTTCCTGTTACTATATAGATAGAAGATCACCAGGGACCGTGGCTTAGAAGCAGGAGATACAATTGTATGTTATCCCTTCAGACTACAAGCAATAGGAAACAATTCTGAAGTTACTTAGTTGGGGGGAATGAAGGCCTGCAAGAAAAAAAGCAAAGAAAATGAGACCATCGAGGACCCCACAATCCTCCTCCTCCTCTCTGCAAATTCTATTCCCTTCTAGCACTGATGACGTTCCCTAGCTGGGTCATGAAATGTCTGCAAGGAAACAACCAACTCAGAGAGCAGCAAGCACAATTCTCGTCCTTCACTACCTGCCTCCTTCCTTCCTTTTCTCCTCCTCCTCTCTGCAATCCTCCTCCTCCTCTCTGCAAACCCCACTCCCTTCGAGCATTGATGGCGTTCCCTAGTTGGGTCATGAAATGTCTGCAAGGAAACAACCAAGCTCAGGGAGCACCAAGGATCTCAAAGAACTTCTTCTCCTCCCTCATTCCCAGCACTGATGATGTTCCCTAGTTGGGCTACGCAACGTCTGCAAGAAAGCCACTAAGCTCAGAGACCATCAAGGACCCGATAGTCCTCCTCCTCCTCCTCCATAAACTCCACTCCCTTCTAGCACTGATGATGCTCCCTAGTTGGGCTATGAAATGCCTGCAAGACAATAATCAAACTCAGAGAATACCAAGGACCTCAAAGAAGTAGTCCTCCTCCCTCCATCCCAGCCCTGATGATGCTCCCTCGTTGGGTCATGAAACATCTCCATGAAACCCACCAAGCTCAGAGACCACGAAGGGCCCCACCTTTCAACCCTGAGCTACCAAGAGTCTCTTCTATTGAAACAATTCCTTCCCAGACGGTCTAATGTTTAGATCTAAACCTTCCAAGCACCTCAAAACTAACACCTCAACTCGGGTGCCAGATCACACCTTCCAGGGAAGCACAAAAATTAGGGGAGACTTTCACTAATCTCTGCCAGCCAGAAAAGCAAATATAATTTCAAGAGCTCTGGTGAAGCGGAGGAAGGTCATCCCCCCCCCCCCAAACTCCCAATCAGGAAGCTCTGCTCAAAGCTACATTAACAGCCGCCCCCCCTCATAAAAAAAAACAAAAGAGACTCTGGTCTCTTCCAAACGAATCCCCTGGAAAAAAAAAAAAAAGTTCATTTCTGCAGGCCTGGAGTTGCATCATGTCACAACACAAACTAGGAGCTGCACTTCTTAAACAAAAAATAAAAAATAAAAAGTTGCATTTTAGAGGGGTGGAAAAAGTTGCAACCAGAAAGATAAGAAGAAAAAGAAAAAAGAAAAATGAGCAGGAAGGCCATCCCTTCTTCTTCATTGGCTGGCTTCCTGGCCTCAAGGCAATCAAGCTTTCGCTTTCCAAACCCGGAGTTGCGCTGCCCGTTGCGCAATTACGACAAAGTTTTCGGGGATGGATTTTACTATTTTTATTTATTTTATGTTCCATGCCACCTTTCGGGGGATGGAGCTGCTCACACATTGACCCTGCAATGCAAGGAGGGCCGAGGTTTTCCCAGCTTTTCGCCTCTTCTGCATCTTCACAAAAAGGGCTGGAAAAGCGGGCTGGGTTTCCCCAACAGCTCTGGGAGGGAAGCTTTGGAGTGCCAAGGCGAGAGACACCCCCCCCCTCTTATTCCCCCCAGGCTTACCAGAGAAACTCTGGAGTGGTGGGGGAAATGGCCAGGCGGGCCTCCCCTTTACCCACTCTGTGGGGTGAGCCCCTTTCAGAGGGGGCTTCCCTTTGGGGTGAGGATTCCCTCCCCCAAGGGGATTGAGTGGGGGGCAGTGAGATGGGGAACAGAGGGGGGTCGCTTATTTGCAAAGGGACTGGAATCCACCTTCTCAGCCTTTGAGGAGGGGATGGAGGCCTTTGCAACAGGAGACGCTCACGGTTCCCCCATCACAGGGGGCGTTTCCTTTTGGGGTATCCCTACTGCAAATGGATCCCAGGTCTCCCCCTCTGCATTTTACTAGGCCAGGAGAGACCTTCATGCATCTCCCCGATTTAAACACAGAGGGGAGGGAGAAGGGGGGCTCGGGGGCCCATCCCACCCACTCACCCCAATCCTCTAGGGGAGAAGCCCCCACCCCAAAAGGAGGGCTCCTCTGAAAGGGGGCGCAGGGTGGGGGAATGGAGAGAGTTGTCTATTGCAAAGGGACCCCAGGCCTCTTCCTTCTCCCCTTCTACATTTAAGGAGGGGAAGGAGGAGGGCTTCCCCTCCCCTGGTCAAATAGGGGTCCTTTTGCAAAAGGTGAGCCCCTCTGTTCCCCATCCTCCCCACTTTCAGAGGTGGCGTCCTTTTGGGGTGGGGGCTTCTCTTGCCTAGAGAATTGGGGTGGGTGGGTGGAGGAGACGCCTGTTGCAAAGGGACCCCAGGCCCCCTCCTCTTTTAACCAGGGGAGGGGGAGACCCTTAAATGAGGAAGGGGAGGAGGAGGAGGCTGAGGTCACTTTGCAATAGGTCATCCCATCCACCGACCCCAAAAGCCCTCCTGTGCCCCCTCCTCATTTAAACATGGATGAGGGTCTCCCCTCCCCTCCTTAAATGAGGAAGGGGAGAAGAAGGCAACCCGCTCCCACCCACCCACATCCTCTAGAGAAGCCCCCAAAAGGAGGCCCCTCTGAAAGGAAGAGGAGGGGATCAAGAATGCAAGGGGGGGTCACCTGTTGCAAAGGGGCCCCAGTGACCCTCCTCCTCCCCATTTAACCAGGGGAGGGGAGACCCCAAATGAGGAAGGGGAGAAAGAGGAAGCCTGGGGTCCCGTTGCAACAGGCGACCCCCACCCTCAGCCACCCAGATCCTCTGGGGGAGAAGCCTTCACCCCAAAAGGAAGCCCCTTCTGAAAGTGGGGGAGATTGGGATGGGGAATGGAGGAGCTCGCCTGTTGCAAAGGCCCCCTCCTCATTTAAACAGAGGAGGGGAGACCCTCGTATTTCTCCCCTCCCCTCCTTAAACGACAGGGATCAAGAATTTGCAAAGGGACCCTCCTCCTCCTCCTCCCCTTTTAACTCGAGGAGGCCTGATACTCTTGGGGAGGGAAGCCCCCTACCTCAAAATGAGCCCCTCTCTGAAGGGATCTGGAATGGAGGGCCCCGCCTGTTGCAAAGAGACCCCAGCCTCCCTCCCCATTTAACCAGAGGGGGAGACCCCCGTCCTTCTCCCCTCCCCTCCTTAAAAGAGGAAGGGGAGAAGGCGACCACCTCCCACTCCGCCACCCACCCCGACCCTCTGGGGGAGAGAAGCCCCCTACCCCACAAAAGGGGCCCTTTGCAAGAGGCGAGCCCCTCCCTTCTCCCCTCCCCCCGGGGCGGAGGCAACTTGGGCCGCGCTTCCCGCTCCCCTCCCCTTCCCCGGGGCCCCCGAGGCTGCTTGGGCCTCCCTCACCGAGCGCTGCAGCTCCCCGAGCCAGAGGCTGGCGCGCTCCTTGCCGCTGGGGTCCGGGTCGTGGTAGAGCACCTGCACGGCCTGGTAGACCATCTGCAAGCTCGGCTTCCCGCCGGCGCCCCCGCCGGGCCCGACAGGATCCATGCCGCCGCCGCCGCCGCCGCCGCCTCCTGACCCTCAAGCCTCCGCGGCCATCGCCGAGTCTGTTAGCGGGAAGGAAGCGAGCCGCCACCGCCGCCGCGGGAGGAGACGGAAGCGCGCCGGAGTCACCCGGAAGGCGCTCCCTCCGGAAACCACGCCCCGCGCGCCCGAGTTCCGTCCTTGGCGCGACTCAGGCTTCCGAGGCCCAGTTGAGGAGACGACGTGGGGGTAGGGGGGGGAGACGACGAGACGACTGGAGCTCCGAGCGTGGCCTCCCGTCTCCCCTCACGACGGCACGCTTCTCCAGTTCCAGGGCCGAAAAGGGGACGGCCGCGGCGGAGGGACTTCCGGTTGGGGCGGCGGATGTTTCCCCTTCGAAAAAGCGTCCGGTCGGCTGCACGCGCTCGCCGGAAGTGAGCTCACAGGCTGAGAGGCGGGAAGGGCGGACTTGGTGGGGGGAGTTTTAAAAGCGTCTCTCTTCGCATGCGCGCGCGCGCGGGCCGGGTCACCTAAGTTGCGAGCGGTTTTTTCCCCCCTCCCGCCCACCACGTCGGCCAGCTTTGAAGAGGCGGGGACTCCAACTCCCAGAATTCCCTGAGAGGGAATTTGAAGCCGCGCCTCTTCAACCATCTTTGGTGGCGCGAGGGCGGGCCGAAGTTCAACAGGGAGAGTCTTTGGCCAAATTTGGCTGGATTTGTTTTTTGTTTTGTTTTTTATTATTCTTAGCTTCCTGACCGATCAGCCTTTCCTGAATGCATAAATTTATACATTTATACATTTGATAACATTTTATAAATTTATAAAAAATAAATTTGTGCTTAAATGCAAACAATCCATCTTCCATTTGTTTTGAATTAAAACAAAAATTTAAAAAAATACATATTGAAATGCTTCAATGCTTCTCCAACCCTTGAGTGCAAGGAAGGATTACTGAGTGCAGAATGCACACCCACTACGGTCTTGGCTTGTTCTTGAGGGGGTAGGGGCTCCCTTTCCTACAGGTTTCAAATCCCCAACAGGTTGGAGAAGCCCATTCCCTGCCCTGCGATTGGATATTGACACCGAGAAGGAGCAATTTTGGTTTTCTGATTTTTTTCTCAAGGAAATCTCTTTGGGACCCTGCAAGGCCTCCTGCTCCAAGAGGCTGCGCCGGCAAAGACTCATTTCTGGCAGAGTTTGGGGGAGAGAAAGAAAGACTTCTGCGGCTTCTGTTGTTTTCCTTGCATGGAACCAAAAGTCTCTCTCTCTCTCTCTCCCCCTGAGAACAAAGCTGGAGATGGTATCCTGCGATCCCAAATTAAGAACAATGGATTGGTAGGAAAACAGGGTGGGGGATTTTCCTGCAGACTTTTTTTTGAGAATTTTTCCAGGGTCTCTAGTCCACGGGATTTAAAATGATGACTTTGGGGGTCCCGGAGGTCCAAAAGATTGGCGACCCCTGGACCAGAAGACCTCCGGGGGCCATTCCAGTACTAGAAATCTATGATCTAGTCTCCTGTAAAGATCTTTTAGATTACATTCCTTGTTTTTCTCCACCCTGAAAGAAAATTCTTTTTCCTCTAAATACTGCAGTGTGGCTAAAAAAATCCCCTGGGAGCGACAGAATTCACATAAACCTCACAAAATAAACAATTTTATATAGAGTAGTGACGTCAATTATCCCCTAGTGTGTGTCGTTTAACTCAGTCTTGATACAGTACGAAAGATCAATTTTTGGAGGGGGGAACCTCTAGTGGATTATACGAGTAATTTTTATTCCTGAGTTATGGAAACAGTTCATCTTCTCAATTTTTTTTCAGTGCCGTTGTAACTTTTAATGGTCACTAAATGAGCTATTTTAAGTCAAGGACTACCTGCAATGAATTTTCTTCTGTTTCTCAGTCTTGGGTAATAGGTTTGAGATGGACGATTTTTCAGGGTTAGCAAAATTTGTCCTTTGGCTACAGTTCCAGATGTGCTTGGCGGAAAGGAAGTTTCACAGGAACAGGAATTGAGACTTAAGTGCTGAGGATGCTTGGTTTTTCTGAAATTCTTCAAAAGAGACCATGAAACTTTTCACTACACTATAGAAAGCGGGGGGAAGCAGAAAGGGAATTTTTCTTCGTATTTAAACCATTGCACATCTGCCATTAGCATTAAATTAAAAGTATAGTCTGTAGAAAGGAAAGGAGCATCTGTGGTAGCATCCCCACGGTCACATGATCAAAATTCAGCCACTTGGCAACTGACTCATGTTTATGACAGTTGCAGCCTCCCTTGAGACTTTCAAGAAGAGATTGAAATGCCTTTTGCAAGGTCTCCTGCTTGGGCAGAGGGTTGGACTAGATGACCTACAGGGTCCCTTCCTTCCAACTCTTAATCTGTAAATTAGAGTCTATGGGGAAGCCAGATTCGTTTAACAATCATGCTGCTAACTTAATCACTGAAGCAATTCGCTTAACTGTGGCAAAAAAGGTCATAAAATGGGATAAAACTCGTTTAGCAACTGGGATAATAAAACTCATTTACCAAAAACTTCTTTAAGCAGCCCAAAATTTGTTCTCCTTGGTGGTCGTTAAACCCTGAATTTTGAAACTTAGCATGGGCATTTCCTGGAAAGACAGAATACAAAAAATGTTTCAGCTCAGTACATACATTAAAAAAAAAGATGTATTAAATATTATTAAGAATCTGTTTTTGCCTCTTGTGCTGGAAAGGAATTCTCAAGCCTCTGTTTCGCTTAAGATTTTTAGGCCTCTCCCAGCACGGAAGGTCTTGAATTTGGCTGCAGTTTTGCAAAAGGGAAAAAAACACAGACTTCCTTGTGTGTCTGTGGGAGGAATTAGGATTATTGGACAGAACTAAAACCACAAGCATCTGCCAGCAGAGGTTGCCCATAAGGGAAGAAGGAATTACAGGCAAAAGCAGTTTTGCCAGGAGATACCAAAAATAATAAAAATACATGAAAACGAAACTTAACTGGAATAGAAACAAGGAACTGTTCACGATAAAGAGGAAGAGATTGAAGGAAGGGACTTTTGAGAACAAATTGCAACTAGGGTCAAAGGAAGTGAGCTGCCCACTTTTCGACAAGAAAAGCAAGAATTTCTTCCAAAATCTCACGCTTCTGAACATACACGCCCCCTAAAAAGATCACCCTAAAATAAATCACGGCATGTGATTAGACAAATTATATCTTTCAGATGTGCAGGGCTATGCTCTGCATAGTCCAACGCTCTGGACTGCAGCCTCCAGGAAGGCTGTCCTGTGAAGAGTAAAACCAATTTCCTGGGAGGAAAAAATTCACTTGAATTGCTGTGGAATGTTGAATTTGAACCATCCTTGCCTCTATTTCAAATTGTACCAATTTTTTTTGTTTGGAATTTTTGATATTTTATTTTTTTATTTCGTCTGGAGTTCCTCTGTGAGAGAGATGGTGGTTTTAAAATGTGATCAATAAATATCAATACTATAAAACTAATATATTATTATAGCATATATTACAGAGTAACTGAGCTGGGAGGGATCTCAGAGGTCTTCTAGTCCAACCCCCGCTTGAGCAGAAGATCCGGTATCATGTCACGCAAACGGCTGTCCAGTCTCTTCTTGAAAACCTCCAGGGATGGAGCACCCACAACTTCTAGTGGCAAGCTGTTCCACTGGTTAATTGTTATCCCTGCCAGAAAAGTTCCTTCTAGTTTGGGGTCGATTTGTTTCCATAAATACGAACTGGTTACCAAGCTTCTGAATTTTGATTCCGTGATTGTGGAGAAGCTGCAGAGGTTATAATTGTGAGGTGGGGGAAAACCCACTTTTTTTCAGTACTGCTGTTACTTTGCCACGGTCATTAAACGAACTGTTGTAAGTTGAGCACTCCCTGTATAGGGATACCAGGGCTCTGTTCTTTCTATGCTCTCTACACTTTCTAATCACTCAACCCATAAATCACAATTTCTTTTTTTTTTTCTTCAGCAAAAAGTCTATGAAAGTTTTCCAGTCATTTGCAAACGGAGTTATTTTCCCGAATCAAGTAAGTCCATTTTGCCATCTATTCGAATTTTGTCCTTTTCTCCAATTATTCCCCATTGTGGATAAATGACAGTGTTTTTTCCATCTTTGCGTAATAATCTTGTTGCAGTTACCATGGATGAAAAAACAATCCGCCATAGGTCTATCCTAGCTTATCTATTAAGGCAAAGATCTCCCAAATTGGCCACTTAAGACTTGTGGACTTGAGCTCCCAGAATTCTGGGAGTTGAAGTCCACAAGTTTTAAAGTAGCCATCTTTGGAGATCCCTGCATTAATGCAATTACTACATAGATAGATTTTTCTCCAGGAGGATCTATCTGTCTCCCAGCTGGGCTGTTGAAAGAAATATCCATCTGGTTCAGTTCCAAGCTGAGAGAAAGGCACTGGAGACAAAATGGAGGCTGATTGCAAAGAGATCCATTTATTGATGAAGCAGAACCACCCAGCCCATGGTTCTGCTGCAGCTGACCACATGGAATTGAGAGTGTGGGTGGGTGGGTGTATTTATACCCTCTTGAGCTTTGCACTTATATTTCCAGTTCCTGCTCAAGAACAAGTATTCTATTGTCAGACTCCCATGGGGCCATGTGGGGCTCAAGTTTGTCTGAGATAGGTTTGGTTGAAGTTTGCCAATGGAAGGTCCTTCGGAAATTGTGCAATGCAGTGAGCCCTGCTTGCTAGAGAATCCAATCTGGAGGGTCGTGTCTGAATCCCATCATCTTGAAGCTGGAGGTCTTTTGGTCTTGTTGGAAGAAATGTCCATCTGGATTCAGTTCCAATTGGGGAGAAAGATACTGGAAACATGGAGGCTGTTTGGAAAAATGGCTTAATGGTGGACAGGACCACATGGGCTTGGAGCTCCAAAGTGAAAAGGATGATAAAAGGGGCAGAAATGCTGAGAGTCCCTGGGTTTTATGCCCTCGGTTGGGATTTGAATTGGAGCTTGTGTTCTGATTGGTTGTCAGACTCCCATGGGGCCATGCAGGGGCAACTCGGTAGGCTGTCCTGAGTCCCAGGCTTGGTTGAGCCTTTGTTGGATGATGATGTCATGAAAAAGGCTTTGGGCAATTCCTATTATGGCTCCACCTGGAGTAGGTCTTTGTTATGTAAAATAGGCTGGCCCAGGCCAGAGTAATGTTCCATTAGCAAAGGTTGGGGGTGGGTGGGCTGAGTTTCTGCTTCTGAGGTGAATTTCTGCCTCTCTACTTTTCTTTTTAGGGGAAATATTCTGCCCTTTTTTTTTTTTTTTTAGTATATCCCAAAATATTTCGTTTTCCTTGGAGAGGGGTGGGTATCAGCTTCCAACAGGGGGAAATATAATATTCTGCCTTTTTAGTATATCCCAAAGTATTTAATGTTTCTAGGAGGGGGGGGTACTAACTTTGTACAGGACCTTTAAGTCTCCCAAGATGCTGTCATCCACATTCTCACTGTTTCCAACTTCCCTGCAATTCTAACCTTAATTTCTCTGCTGCTGGTCACCCTCTCCTTCTCTTTCCTTCCACCTTCCCCGCATTATAGACAGTCCTCGTCTTACAGCAGTTTGTTTAGTGACTGAAGTTACGATGGCACGGAAAAAAGCTGACTTATGACCGTTTTTCACACTGAGGACCATCGCAGCCTTTCTCCCGTGGTCCATGGAATCAAACTTCAGATGCTTGGCAACCGACTCGTACTTACGATGGTTGCAGTGTCCTGGGGTCATGTGCCTCCTTTCGGCGACCTTCTGACGAGCAAATTCAACAGGGAAGCTGGATTCACTTAATAGGCGGTTTACTAACTTAAGGGACGGCAGCGGTTCACTTAACAATGGTGGCAGGGGGGAGGTTGTAAAATGGGGAGAAATTCAGTCAATGGCTGTCCCGTTGGGCAGCAGAAATTTGGGGCTCAACCATGGTCATAACTTCAGGACTGCTTGCAAGCACCTTCTCTAGAAATTTAGCTCTTGGTACTAACACCCAGGGGTGGGATTCTACCAGTTTGCACCTATTTGCTAGAACCGGTTGTTAACATTCCAAGCAGTTCGGAGAACCGGTTGTTAGAGGAAATCTCCTTTTATTTTTTTCCACTTTACTGGCCTAATCCTGTAAGGAAGGCAGGAAGGAAACATTCTGGTGTTGCTTACAGAAACTGCCTCTCCGTTACCCCTTATTACATTCTTGGCGGGACTAGACTTCCTGTCTCAGGAATTTCTCTGGAGTTTTTTTTCTGCTCCTTTGCTGGTACTTTGCTTGTGTGGAGTGACTGTTTAAAGTTACAATGGCACTGAAAAAAGTGACTTATGACCGTTTTTCACACTTACGACTGTTGCAGCATCCCCACAGTCATGAGAGGCCAGGCGAGGAAATGAGGGCCTCGATATGAGTGATATTGAGTCGGCCACGCCCAGCCAATAACATGACCACCAAGCCACGCCTACCAACTAAGCCACGCCCATAGAAGCGGTTGTTAAAAAATTTGAATCCCACCCCTGCTAAGACCGCTCTGAAGTAGGATCTAATGAGCCTGAGATTAGAGGCATTGTGTCACAAAGATTACCATTTTTATGGTTCAAGCTATTCAACACTAGCTCGATCCCTGTGCTTCGCTACGAAACTTATGTGGCTGGGCTTAGTTTTTTGGGAGGAAAATAAGGGGGGAAAAAATCCTGCCTCTGCCTACCAGCATGCATCGGTATTTATCTGACTAGCGTCCTGTTGGTGTGTGAGAGAGCTAAAGGCTGTTTGGAAACTGAAAGAGTATTTGCTGTGTGAGCAAGAAGGAGACAGCAAGGAGCCTGGGCGTGGCTTAACTCAACCTGTTCTATATGTTGTGAATGCATAAGGTTTAATAAAGTTATTTTGAGCTTGGAGTCAAGTGCAGGGTTCTGGCCCTGCACTTCTGATTGGCTGTTAAATGGCAGAATCTGACTGGCCATTAACAGAGCCTTCGTATTGGTTAATGGAGCCAGCGCTCCTGGGTTATTATTGGTTAAATAGTTATTGGGTTGCCTATATAAAGAGGGCCTTAGCTGCCCTAGTTTTTTGAGCAGTCACCATGTCAATAAAGAGTTGAAGTTCACTGTTCCAGAGGCTCGTCTCCATTCTTTCTCCCCCATTCTCCAAACTTAACACTGTACTAAAAGCTGCTGGGTGCTGTGAAAATGAAACTTCTCTCCTCCGCTTGTGTTTTGCCTTTGGAAGAGATTTTTTTTCAGCTGGGGAAGGGGAGCAGAACTCTTTAGCATCAGAGTGTGTTAATAATAATAATATAGGAAATACTCTAAATGTTCTGATGGTCATCTTGAGAAATCCTTTCTTAGTGAGCATCTGGAAGCCAAGAAGAACATAGGTGCCAAATTTCAAGTTTGAAACTTCCCTTCCCTTCCCTTCCCCTTCCATATCTTCTCTTCTCTTCTCTTCCCTTCCCTTCCCTATTTTCTCTTCTCTTCTCTTCTCTTCTCTTCTCTTCTCTTCTCTTCTCTTCTCTTCTCTTCTCTTCTCTTCCCTTCCCTTCCCTTCCCTTTCCTTCCCCTTCCCCTTCCCCTTCCCCTTCCATATCTTCTCTTCTTTTCCCTTCCCTTCCCCTTCCATATCTTCTCTTCTTTTCCCTTCCCTTCCCTTCCATATTTTATCTTCCCTTCCCTTCCCTTCCCTTCCATATTTTATCTTCTCTTCCCTTCCCTTCCCTTCCATATTTTATCTTCTCTTCCCTTCCCTTCCCTTCCATATTTTATCTTCTCTTCCCTTCCCTTCCCTTCCCCTTCCATATCTTTTCTTCTCTTCCCTTCCCTTCCATATTTTATCTTCTCTTCCCTTCCCTTCCCTTCCATATTTTATCTTCTCTTCCCTTCCCTTCCCTTCCCCTTCCATATCTTTTCTTCTCCTCTTCTCTTCTCTTCCGTTCCCTTCCCTTCCATATCTTCTCTTCTCTTCTCTTCTCTTCTCTTCTCTTCTCTTCTCTTCTCTTCTCTTCTCTTCTCTTCCCTTCCCTTCCCTTCCCTTCCCTTCCCTTCCATATTTTCTCTTCTCTTCTCTTCCCTTCCCTTCCCCTTCCATATCTTCTCTTCTCTTCTCTTCTCTTCTCTTCTCTTCTCTTCTCTTCTCTTCCCTTCCCTTCCCTTCCCTTCCCTTCCCTTCCCTTCCATATTTTCTCTTCTCTTCTCTTCCCTTCCCTTCCCCTTCCATATCTTCTCTTCTCTTCTCTTCTCTTCTCTTCTCTTCTCTTCTCTTCTCTTCTCTTCCCTTCCCTTCCCTTCCCTTCCCTTCCCTTCCCTTCCATATTTTATCTTCTCTTCTCTTCCCTTCCCTTCCCTTCCATATTTTATCTTCTCTTCTCTTCCTTACTCTATGCTATTCTTAAGTTTATATTTTTTATATACATGTATATTTATATATTTATATATACATAATCTTTTTGCCATATATTGTATATAATATATAATTCTATTACCATTCTATTCTAAAATCATCTTGACAGCGTGGGAACCCGCCGCCCTCCTCGGCTCCCTTTGAAGAGCGTTTCCGTTCTCCAGCAGCTGATCAGCCGGGCAGGTGGCAAGGAAACCCACCCTTTGCAAAAGGAGGGAGGGAATGGGGGGGGGGAAATGAATGAAAGAGGAGGTGGCCAATGGGGAAAAAAAGATGACGCCCAGCCGGGCCAATCGCCGCGCCGTTGGGCGGGATGCACCTGACGGGACTGCAAAGCTCGGCACGAGCCAGGGTCGGGCTTAGGTGGCTGGACTGGACTGGACTGGTTTCGCTGGGCGGAAGCTGGACTTGTTTTGCACCCGGGGCCCGCTGGAAGCCAGGGTGATATATAGATATATATCTATATATCTATGGCCCTTCTCCGGGAGCGTGGGGTCAACCCCCTGGTCAAGTACCTGCTCTTCTTCTTCAACCTGCTTTTCTGGGTGAGAGTCGGGCAAGAGGCGTGGGAAGGGGGCCGATGCAACGCGTGCAAAAGCGCGCCCTGCGGTGGGAATGCCGCGAAGAGCGCTCGGGCTTATGCCCCTTGCAGAGGAGGGGAGCGCGCAATCCCCGTTGCTCCCGTTTCATCCCACTCTCTGGAAACACGCCGCTCGTGAGAATGCGTGCATTTGCAAGGGATAGCGGCTTAAGCGGCCGCGGGTGTGGATAGAGAGAAGCAGCCGGGCGCTCGCGCGTTCCGTCTTGACCCGTGTTGGAAGCGGGATCGGGGGCTGTGTGGTTTGCTGGCCCCAATGAGTCGTAGGGCGGCGTGGGAAAGGGTCTGAAAGCGAGGTTTCCACCCTTCTGCCTTAACAGATAACATCAGAGTTGGAAGGGACCTTGTAGGTCATCTAGTCCAACCCCCTGCCCAAGCAGGAGACCCTGCTACACCATATTTGAGCCCGGAGCGTCTCTTCAACTCGGGGTAGTAAGTAGGAGGCTGAGCAGGGCGGCTGGATTTGGCAAAGAGAGGGGCTGCTCCAGATCCAGGTCTTTGCCCACTCCAGCAGGGCGGGGGGGGGGGCTTCCGAGACCCGCCCCCCCCCCCCAAGATGGGTTTTGCTGGCCGCAACTAGGATGTGCCTGCCGGCATCTTGCAAAAAGTGATGCAGTTGTGGTGCTCAAAAGCAGGGAGGGCAACTTTGCCATCTGTGGACTTCAACTCCCAGAATTCCCCCACTCGGCTTAAAATTGCTGACCTGGCTGGGGAATTCTGGGAGTTGAAGTCCAGCCGCCCTGAAGTTGCCGAACCAGCTGGGGAATTGGAGGAGTGGAACTTCCCTCAACCCTAAAATTTGCTGAGATTGACAAATGCCAATCTAGATGTTGCCCTGGTGGGAGGCGTTCTTCGATTGGCGAATTGGGAAAAGGGGGGTGGGATTTATCTTGTTCTCTTCCCAAAACGTACAAAGGACCTTCGATACAATGGTGGGATGGGATAAATTGTATTCCAGTGGATAAAAATAGCCAGGAGAAATGCCCCGGGGAGGTAGCCAGGATTAAGTGAGGTTCCAAAAGTCTCCGTTGAAAAACTCGAGGGGTCCTTGGTGCTCTCTGAGCTGGGTGGTTTTCTTGCAGACGTTCCATGACCCAACTAGGTCACATCGTCAGTGCTTGAAGGGGGTGGGATTTGGAAGGGAGGAGGAGGAGGAGGAGGAGGAGGAAGAAAACAATTGTGGGGTCCTTACTGCTCCCTGAGCTGGGTGGTTTTCTTGCAGACATTTCATGAACCAACTAGGTTGCATCATCAGTGCTATGGTGATGAAACCTCACTCTCTCCCCTCACTGATCAGGTTATCTAATTGGTTAATCTGCAAGAAAACAACTAACTCCTCTTTCCTGCCTTTTCCGTCTCCTCAAACCCCACTCCCTTTTAGCATTGATGATGTTACCTAGTTGGATCATGAAATGTCTGCAAGAAAACCACCCAGCTCGGAGACCACCAAGGACCCCACAGTCCCTCCCTCCTCCTCCTGCTCCTCCTCGCAAGCCCCCTTCCCTTCTAGCAGTCCTCTTCCTCTTCCTTCTCCTCGTCCTTTCTACAACTACACCCCCTTCTAGCACTGATGATGTTACCTAGTTGGCCCACGAAACGTCTGCAAGAAAACCACCCAGCTCCAAGAGCACCAAGAATCCCTAATTTCAACCCCGAGCTACAAATATTCTCCAAATAAGGATACAAGTTTGTTTGTTTTTTTAATTGGAAAAACCTGGAGATGAATGGCTAACCCTTCGGGCTTCCCACGCTTGTTCTCCAGATCTGGGGGTTCAAGGAACTTTGAAAGATGGACCACCCGATCCTTTTGACTCCCATCCCTGACCAAGGACCAGTTCCAATTCCTCTGGCCTTTTTCTGTACAGGTGATTTCCATGGTGCTGGTGGCTGTCGGGATCTATGCGCGGCTGTTCAAGCATGGAGGTAAGGTCTGTGGAGATTCTCCGTCACCCAAGATGGTGGGGAAGGGAAGGATTGATCCTCCTTGCAGACAGCTGGTCATTTGCATCCTTTTTAAAGGGTTGTTGAGGCCACCTGGAGGTTTACCTGTGTCCTCAGGGTCACCTGAGTGGTGCAAATGGTTGTGGAGCCTTCTTGGAACTGCTGAAAGGACTGTGCAATTCCCAAGAAGGCTCCACACCCATTTGCCCCACTCAGGTGTGACCCTGAGGACACAGAGAAACCTCCAAGTGGCCTCAACGACCCTCTAAAAGGATGCAAATGACCAGCTGTCTGCAAGGAATATCAATCCCTCCATTCCTCACCATCCAGTCAGAATGGAAGAAGCTTCTTGGATGAGAAGCAAAACATCTTGAAAGAAAAACCAGAAAGTCCAGTTACCTCTTGGAGGGGGGAAATGCACCTTTGGGACATGGAAGTAAGGCATTAGCAACAAGGGTCCCACCCAGCGTACTTCATTTCCCCAGGAACTGCAGTTAGTCTTCGACTTAAAATCATTTGTTTAGCGCCTGTTCTAAGTTAAAATTCCACTGAGAGGAGTAACTTACGACTGTTTTAGGTTCGTAAATCAAGGAAACGCGCCCCCCCACACCATCTAGGGTCTCCTCCTTGAGCCAGGGGCTGGACTAGAAGACCTCCTAGATCCCTTCCCACTCTGTTGTTCTAGAAGGCCTTCCTGCTCAAGCGGGGTGGGGTGGGGGCTGGACTAGAAGAGCTCCTAGGTCCCTTCCAGCCTAGGATTCCATGCAGGGGTGGGATTCAAATTTTATAACCACTGGTTTGGTGGGCGTGGCTAGGTGGGCGTGGCCATGTGACTGGGTGGGTGGGTGGCTTCTCTCTCTTTTGGGCAGCAGCCCCCCTCTCGTGTTTTGGGCCTTCTGGGTCTCAGGGAAGCCTCCTGGGCAAAGCAGTGAGAGAATGAGGGGGATTCTGGCATAGCTGATTGATGGAACAGCTGATCGTTGGGAGGGGGAAAAAAAGAAAATAAATATCTTTTTTTAAAAAATAAAAACAAGTTTTATTGGTTTTTAAAGACAAACAAAAGCAAACAAAACATAAAAACATCTGCCATAAGTGTACAAGCAGCGTGTCGGTTGGTTTGCCAATTTTTTGTGCATCCATTTCATAGTCTCAATTACAGTTACGTTGCATAATAACTCATATTATCAATCAAAAATTGGAATAACTGGTATCACTATTAATCAGTCATTTGAGTATAATTTTGTTCATTCATACTTTGCAAGATAACTATAATTTACTGAGTTTATTTTACAACCATTCATATCTTCCTTCCAAATCTATCCTAAAAACATTTTATAGATAGGGTAACAAAAAAAGAAATACATCTTTATATATTCATTATTTTCTAAAATTCTAAATATTCTATTAGAAAATAAATATCTTAAGGAGTGACTGGACAGGGGATTATGCAGTCAGCGATGTTGGGCATGTGTGCGATGTCGCACATGCGCGATAAGGACTGACCAGGTGTTCTGACCCAAAGCTTGTTCCAAGGAAACCAACACGAAACGGAGGTAACAGCAAAAGCTTTTAATGCTTTCCTGCGAATTCCGTTCCTTCCCGGTGAAAAGGCTGTTTCAAAACTAATTGTCTCTGATAAGAACAAGCCTTGCCAAGACAGGGCAAGGCTGCCAAGAACACTAGATAAAGTTGCCAAGAAATATTTCAAACGCAAAGAGTCTCTAAACACCAACTCGGATATTCCTAACGTCCACCAGGCTCAGCAGTATCAAACTTCTTTGCTTTCTGCAAAGAACTGCAGCTTCTCAGCTGGCTTTTATATCTTCTCAGGGAGAGGCCATGATCTTCCAACCTTACTCTTGAATCGCTTGTGCTGCTGCAGATGCTCTTTCCTTCGAGCAGCCCTGTGTGCATGCCCACTGGGCACAGGCTCCTCGGGGGCCTCTTCCTCACTGCTGCCAGTCTCCACAACCTCCGAAAGCAGCACTCCGCTTCCTGATGGTCCTGGCCCCATCGCTGCATCCCACGCAGGGCCCTCATCTGAGTCCTCACTCTCCAGAGACCTCAGCCATGCATAGCCGCTGCCGGCAAACTACAATACTGGGTGGGGAGGGGAATTGTGTGCCAGCCAGGGGCACAATTTGCCGGTTCTCCGAACTGCGCAGGATCATAACAACCAGTTCTATAGAACCGGTCTGAACCGGTAAGAATCCCACCCCTGATTCCATGGTTGAAGTGAAAGGGAGAAGCAACCTAATATGATGTTTTGTTGGATCCAAAAATGTTGCTCTGCTGGGCCAAACTGGACACACCTGTTTCTTTCCCTCTGCCCTCCGTAGAAGCCTCCGTGGCCTGCCTTGCTATGGATCCGGCCATCTTGCTGGTGGTGGTTGGTGTCTTGATGTTCTTCCTCACTTTCTGTGGCTGTGTTGGCTCCTTGCGGGAAAACATCTGTTTACTGCGGACGGTGAGTGGGTCCTCGATGTATGGTCAAGGCTAGCCACCCCAAAAGCCCTTCGACTTATATACCGCTTCACAGGGCTTTTACAGCCCTCTCTAAGTGGTTGACAAAGTCAGCCTCTTGCTCTCCCCCACAACAGTCGGAGTCTTCATTTGACCGGAGCAGGTCAGGATCGAACTGTTGACAGTGGGCAGAGTCAGCCTGCAAGCCCTTCCTTCCCTCTTTCCTTCTTTCCCTTCCTTTTTTTCTCTTTCCCTTCCTTCTTTCCCTCCTTCCTTCCTTTTCCCCCCTCTTTTCCTTCCTTCCTTCTTTCCCTCTTTTCCTTTCTTCCCTCCTTCCTTTCCTTTTTTCCTTCCTTCTTTCCCTCCTTCCTTCCTGCTTTCCCTCTTTTCCTTCCCTTCTTCCTTCCTTCCTTCTTTCCCTCTTTTCCTTCCTTCCTAACCTTCCTTCCATCCTTCCTTTCTTCTTTCCCTCTTTTCCTTCCTTTCCTTCCTTCCCTTTTTTCCTTCCTTCTTTCCCTCATTTCCTTCCTTCCCACCCTCCCTCCTTCCTTATTTCCCTCTTTTCCTTCCTTCCTTCCTTCCTTCCTTCCTTCCTTCCTTCCTTCCTTCCTTCCTTCCTTCCTTCCTGCCTTCCTTCCTTCCTTCCTGCCTTCCCACTTAGCAAAAGCCCTTCACTGTGTTTTCCAGCCTTCTCTAAGCAGTTTACAGAGTCAGCTTATGCACCCAAAAGTTGTATACAACTGATCCTCACACTTATGACGGTCACAGCATTCCACACGGCCACATGC
>CM066331.1:213450367-213550367 GCA_033807585.1 Hydrophis major | reverse complement strand
CCTGTATAAAGATATATGTATGAACGACATTCTGGAACTAGGGTGGTTCTTTTTTAAAAAAAAAATAAAATAAAATAAATCATGATTATGGATTAAGGGAGGCGGTGGCTCAGAGGCAAAGGCGTTGAGCTTGTCGATCAGAAAGGGTCGGCAGTTCGAATCCCCAGTGCCGCGTCACGGAGGGAGCTCCCGTTCCTGGTCCCAGCTTCTGCCAACCTAGCAATCTGAAAGCACGTAAAAAAAAAAATTGCAAGAAGAAAAATAGGGACCCCCTTTGATGGGAAGCAGTGGTGGGATTCGAGTTTTTTTTACTACCAGTCCTGCGGGCGTGGCTTGCTGGGCGTGACCATGTGACTGGGTGGGCATGCCTTTTTTTTTTCTTTTTTTTTCTTTTTTGCAACCAACCCCTCCACCTGTTTTTGGGGCCTTCTGGGCCTCCGAGGAGCCTCCAGGGCAAAGCAGGTAGACGGTAAGAGGGGAATCCCAGCATAGACGATCGTAGGAACAGCTGATTGTCAGGCAGGGGGAAAATTTATCTTAAGGGGCCAGTGTCGGGGTGGGTGGACAAGCGAGCCAGCGGTGACCAGGTGACCAGGTCAGCGGCATGGCCAGCCAGAACTTAATGCTGTTTTTGGCAACTCACACCAAATCCTTGCTACCGGTTCGTAGGAACCGGTGCAAACCGGTTGAATGCCACCACTGGTGGGAAGGAAGCCACGTTCCATGCGCCTTCATGCCAGCCACATGATCGCGGAGATGTCTTCGGACAATGCTGGCTCTTCTTTGGCTTTGTAACGGAGATGAGCACCGCCCCCTAGAGCCAGGGATGACTAGCACGGAGGTGTGAGGGGATAATAACCTTTACCTTTTTACCTTACGGATTGTTACAAAGTGTTGAACTCTGATGCTTCGTAGAATCCTAGGTTGGAAGGTCTTTGGGTCCAGGAGTCTCCAAACTTGGCAACTTTAAGATTAAAAAAAAAAAGATGTTGAGGGTTTTTGAGGGGTTGGGGGGATTGCAGCAAAGAGCAACTAAGACGGTTCCAGGCCTGGAGACTAAAACATATGAAGAATGGCTGTAGGATTTGGGTTTGGCTAGTCTAAAGAAAAGAAGAATTAGGAATGACATGAGAGCAGGATTCCAATATTTGAGGGGCCGCCCCAAAGAAGAAGGAGGTCAAAATTATTCTCCAAAGCCCCTGAAGGCAGAAGAAGAATCAATGGATGGAAACTAATCAAGGTTAGAAGCAACCTGGAACTAAGGAGAAAATTCTTAACGGTGAGGACAATTAACCAGTGGAACTACTTGCCACTAAAAGTTGTGGCTGCTTCATCCCTGGAGGTTTTTAAGAAAAGATTGGCCAGCCACTTGTCTGAAATGGTCTAGGGTCTCGTGCTGGAGCAGGGAGCTGGACTAGAAGACCTCCAAGGTCCCTTCCAGCTCTATTCTAATTGACTGACTGATTGATTGATTGATTGATTGATTATGGACTTCAACTCCTAGAATTCCTCAGCCAGCATGTCTTAAAGTTGTCAAGTTTGGAGAGCCTTGCATTATACTGATCATTGGTGTTCTAATGACGAGGCAGTCAAGTTGTTTGATCATGAACAACTGAATCATGATCAACTTTATTGGAGTCTAGTCTCGCATTTATACACATTTTTAATTATCCTCCACCACGGTTAACTTTGGTTACTGCTTAACTTTCGTTACTGTTTAGCACAGTAATCCATACAATTAATTATCTTTAATTAAAGTCTAACATACGTTTACTTCCTCTCTCTAATCCTCCTTTAGATTAGTGACTTTGTTTGCCTGAGTTGTATTTGCTTGGAAACATTCTTTATCTGAGGTTTGTCATCCAAGATTGGAACATTCCTGCAATGACAACTTTACACATTGGCAAACCTCCAATGTTGGTGAACCCACAACTCTCCATTTCTTCTTAAAAACTTCCACAGATATTTATTATTCCCAAGGTCAGGAAGTTTCTCCTTAATTCCAGGTTGCTTCTAACCTTGATTAGTTTCCATCCATTGATTCTTCTGCCTTCAGGCGCTTTGGAGAATAGCTTGGCCCCCTTTTCTTTGGGGCAGCCCTTCAGACATCGGAAGGCTGCTGTCATGTCTCCCCTAGTCCTCCTTTTCATTAAACTACATGTTCCCAATTCCAGCAACCATTCTTTATATGTTTGAGCCTCCAGTCCCTTAAAATCCTCTTTGTTGCTCTTCTCTGTGCTCTTTTAAGGGTCTTGCAAGCATTTATATACAACTGTTCAAAGTTATTGAAGGCGCCGAAAAAAAGTGGTTTATCAACTACCTCTCCTTCCTTTCCATGTAGTTCGGCTGCTGCGGAGGTGCTTCCTACAGAGACTGGTCCCAAAACATGTACTTCAATTGCACACCCCAAAATCCCAGCCGGGAGTTTTGCTCGGTGCCTTATTCCTGTTGCCGGCAACTGGAAGACCAGGTGAGGCAAAGCAGAAGTGTTCTGACCCAGTTTTCCCAAAAGCACAAAGCCGACTCCTCGTTCCAATCGAACCCCTTTTTATTTAGTTTCAATGGGAATGCCCCTCCAGCAAAGTCCCGGCCAACAGTCTTTCAAGAGATTGCACAACAACAGACCTTTATCGGGCTGGGAGAGTTGCCAGGGCAATCTCTTCCAAACGCCACGTGATAGCAGCAATGACTTGGCAAGAAGTCAGGAACAGATCTTGACACTAATTAAACTAACTAATTGTCTCCTGCAAACCCCACTCCCCTTTTATACTCTATGGGACAGGACATTCACCGTCCACCTGAGCCTTTACTCCCGAGTTGACCCTTGTTCCTTTGTTGTTCCCTTCATCTGACAGCTCTGTGCATGTGCACACTGGGAACAGGCTCCAGCTGTTCTTCTTCCTCACTGGTCTCTGACTCCAAAGGCAGCTGGTAACTGTCAGGCGGCCCTGGCCCCATCTCTGCCTCTTACGCAGAGCCCTCGTCAGATTCCAGGACTGGCTCATGCTCCTCCCCAACCTCCTCACTTTCGGTTGGCAAGCTGCCGCGCTGCTCCCCACTCCCTTTCTGTTGGCAACACTAAAAAGACCAGAGAAATATTTTATGTTCGGTTCTTTGTGCATTCGTGTGCCGCGTTCAAAATACACCAATTTCAAGCACTGCAGCTTACCTTCTAAGGCAGCCCCGGTAAGTAAAACAGCTGAATCCACTGTGCGTCACGCAAATCAGCTGAGCTGATCAACGTGGAAATATAGGACAAGAGAACACAGCTGATCGTTGGAGTAACCGGTTCATTAGAACCAGTCCGAACCAGCAGCATCCCATCACTGGCCATCGGTCCAGGTGAATAAGTCAACAGATGCTGGCTTGGTGTTATAACTTTGCCTGGAGAATCCTTCTTTGCATGTGACTCTTTTTGGTGTTTTCCTGCCCAGTTGGTCATCAACACCATGTGCGGCCGAGGGGTTCAGATGCTCAGCTACCCCAAAGCCGGAGAAATCATTCACACCAACGGCTGCATCGATAGGCTGGTGGACTGGATGCACAGCAACCTCCTGCTCACCGGTGCAGTGGCCCTGGGCCTGACACTCCCCCAGGTAAGCAGAAGACTAAGGAATTAGAATAAGAACAATTAGGAATAAGGTGCAGGAATAAGAATATGGAGTAGAATAAAGAATAAGGAACGAAGAATTAGGAATAAGAAATAAGGTGGAATAAGGAGTAGAATAAAAATAAGGAATAAGGCATGATAGAATAAAGAATAGAATAAGGGATAGGATAGGAATAGAGAATAGGAATAAGGGTAAGGATAAGGAATAAGAATATAATAAGGAATAGAATAAGAATAAGGAATAATAGAATACGAAATAGAATCTATCTATATAAAAGAGTGAAATACCCCTCACGCATCATAACAAAATCTCCAAAACCGTAAGGCCTACAAAGTTGAAATTTGGCCCGTAGGTTCCTCTTCTAGGTGCGTTAAGAAAGGATTTTTCGAAATGACCATCAGAACATTTAGGGCATTTCCTATATTATTATTATTATTAACACGCTCTGATGCTAAGGAGTTCGACTCCCCCCTCCCCCACCACCACACCTGAAAAAAAGAAATCTCTTCCAAAGGCAAAACACAAGCAGAGTTTTAGTTTTCAGAGCACCAAGCAGCTTTAGTACAGAACAGTTGAGCTAAGCCGAACTAGTAAAGGTAAAGCTAGTAAATAATACTAAGCACAAGTATCGAATTAGTAAAGGTAAAGCTAGTAAATAATACTAAGCACAGGTATCGAACTAGTAAAGGTAAAGCTAGTAAATAATACTAAGCACAAGTATCCAACTAGTAAAGGTAAAGCTAGTAAATAATACTAAGCACAAGTATCGAATTAGTAAAGGTAAAGCTAGTAAATAATACTAAGCACAAGTATCGAATTAGTAAAGGTAAAGCTAGTAAATAATACTAAGCACAAGTATCGAACTAGTAAAGGTAAAGCTAGTAAATAATACTAAGCACAAGTATCGAATTAGTAAAGGTAAAGCTAGTAAATAATACTAAGCACAGGTATCCAACTAGTAAAGGTAAAGCTAGTAAATAATACTAAGCACAAGTATCGAACTAGTAAAGGTAAAGCTAGTAAATAATACTAAGCACAAGTATCGAATTAGTAAAGGTAAAGCTAGTAAATAATACTAAGCACAAGTATCCAACTAGTAAAGGTAAAGCTAGTAAATAATACTAAGCACAAGTATCGAACTAGTAAAGGTAAAGCTAGTAAATAATACTAAGCACAAGTATCGAATTAGTAAAGGTAAAGCTAGTAAATAATACTAAGCACAGGTATCGAACTAGTAAAGGTAAAGCTAGTAAATAATACTAAGCACAAGTATCGAACTAGTAAAGGTAAAGCTAGTAAAAAATACTAAGCACAGGTATCGAACTAGTAAAGGTAAAGCTAGTAAATAATACTAAGCACAAGTATCGAACTAGTAAAGGTAAAGCTAGGAAATAATACTAAGCACAAGTATCGAACTAGTAAAGGTAAAGCTAGTAAAAAATACTAAGCACAAGTATCGAACTAGTAAAGGTAAAGCTAGTAAATAATACTAAGCACAAGTATCGAACTAGTAAAGGTAAAGCTAGTAAATAATACTAAGCACAAGTATCCAACTAGTAAAGGTAAAGCTAGTAAATAATACTAAGCACAAGTATCCAACTAGTAAAGGTAAAGCTAGTAAATAATACTAAGCACAAGTATCGAATTAGTAAAGGTAAAGCTAGTAAATAATACTAAGCACAAGTATCGAATTAGTAAAGGTAAAGCTAGTAAATAATACTAAGCACAAGTATCGAACTAGTAAAGGTAAAGCTAGTAAATAATAGTAAGCACAAGTATCGAACTAGTAAAGGTAAAGCTAGTAAATAATACTAAGCACAAGTATCGAACTAGTAAAGGTAAAGCTAGTAAATAACAGTAAGCACAGGTATCCAACTAGAACAGGTAAAGCTGGTAAATAATACTAAGCACAGGTATCCAACTAGAACAGGTAAAGCTAGTAAATAATACTAAGCACAAGTATCGAACTAGTAAAGGTAAAGCTAGTAAATAACAGTAAGCACAGGTATCCAACTAGAACAGGTAAAGCTAGTAAATAATACTAAGCACAGGTATCCAACCAGAACAGGTAAAGCTAGTAAATAATACTAAGCACAAGTATCGAATTAGTAAAGGTAAAGCTAGTAAATAATACTAAGCACAAGTATCGAACTAGTAAAGGTAAAGCTAGTAAATAATACTAAGCACAAGTATTGAACTAGTAAAGGTAAAGCTAGTAAATAACAGTAAGCACAGGTATCCAACTAGAACAGGTAAAGCTAGTAAATAATACTAAGCACAAGTATTGAACTAGTAAAGGTAAAGCTAGTAAATAACAGTAAGCACAGGTATCCAACTAGAACAGGTAAAGCTAGTAAATAATACTAAGCACAGGTATCCAACTAGAACAGGTAAAGCTAGTAAATAATACTAAGCACAAGTATCGAACTAGTAAAGGTAAAGCTAGTAAATAATACTAAGCACAAGTATCGAACTAGTAAAGGTAAAGCTAGTAAATAATAGTAAGCACAGGTATCCAACTAGAACAGGTAAAGCTAGTAAATAATACTAAGCACAGGTATCCAACCAGAACAGGTAAAGCTAGTAAATAACAGTAAGCACAGGTATCCAACTAGAACAGGTAAAGCTAGTAAATAATACTAAGCACAGGTATCGAACTAGTAAAGGTAAAGCTAGTAAATAATACTAAGCACAAGTATCGAACTAGTAAAGGTAAAGCTAGTAAATAATACTAAGCACAGGTATCCAACTAGAACAGGTAAAGCTAGTAAATAATACTAAGCACAGGTATCCAACTAGAACAGGTAAAGCTAGTAAATAACAGTAAGCACAGGTATCCAACCAGAACAGGTAAAGCTAGTAAATAACAGTAAGCACAGGTATCCAACTAGAACAGGTAAAGCTAGTAAAAAATACTAAGCACAGGTATCCAACTAGAACAGGTAAAGCTAGTAAATAATACTAAGCACAAGTATCGAACTAGTAAAGGTAAAGCTAGTAAATAACAGTAAGCACAGGTATCCAACTAGAACAGGTAAAGCTAGTAAATAATACTAAGCACAGGTATCCAACTAGAACAGGTAAAGCTAGTAAATAACAGTAAGCACAGGTATCCAACCAGAACAGGTAAAGCTAGTAAATAACAGTAAGCACAGGTATCCAACTAGAACAGGTAAAGCTAGTAAATAATACTAAGCACAGGTATCGAACTAGTAAAGGTAAAGCTAGTAAATAACAGTAAGCACAGGTATCCAACCAGAACAGGTAAAGCTAGTAAATAATACTAAGCACAGGTATCGAACTAGTAAAGGTAAAGCTAGTAAATAACAGTAAGCACAGGTATCCAACTAGAACAGGTAAAGCTAGTAAATAATACTAAGCACAGGTATCCAACTAGAACAGGTAAAGCTAGTAAATAACAGTAAGCACAGGTATCCAACCAGAACAGGTAAAGCTAGTAAATAACAGTAAGCACAGGTATCCAACTAGAACAGGTAAAGCTAGTAAAAAATACTAAGCACAGGTATCCAACTAGAACAGGTAAAGCTAGTAAATAATACTAAGCACAGGTATCGAACTAGTAAAGGTAAAGCTAGTAAATAACAGTAAGCACAGGTATCCAACTAGAACAGGTAAAGCTAGTAAATAATACTAAGCACAGGTATCCAACTAGAACAGGTAAAGCTAGTAAATAACAGTAAGCACAGGTATCCAACCAGAACAGGTAAAGCTAGTAAATAACAGTAAGCACAGGTATCCAACCAGAACAGGTAAAGCTAGTAAATAATACTAAGCACAGGTATCGAACTAGTAAAGGTAAAGCTAGTAAATAACAGTAAGCACAGGTATCCAACTAGAACAGGTAAAGCTAGTAAATAATACTAAGCACAGGTATCCAACTAGAACAGGTAAAGCTAGTAAATAACAGTAAGCACAGGTATCCAACCAGAACAGGTAAAGCTAGTAAATAACAGTAAGCACAGGTATCCAACTAGAACAGGTAAAGCTAGTAAAAAATACTAAGCACAGGTATCCAACTAGAACAGGTAAAGCTAGTAAATAATACTAAGCACAGGTATCGAACTAGTAAAGGTAAAGCTAGTAAATAACAGTAAGCACAGGTATCCAACTAGAACAGGTAAAGCTAGTAAATAATACTAAGCACAGGTATCCAACTAGAACAGGTAAAGCTAGTAAATAACAGTAAGCACAGGTATCCAACCAGAACAGGTAAAGCTAGTAAATAACAGTAAGCACAGGTATCCAACCAGAACAGGTAAAGCTAGTAAATAATACTAAGCACAGGTATCGAACTAGTAAAGGTAAAGCTAGTAAATAACAGTAAGCACAGGTATCCAACTAGAACAGGTAAAGCTAGTAAATAATACTAAGCACAGGTATCCAACTAGAACAGGTAAAGCTAGTAAATAACAGTAAGCACAGGTATCCAACCAGAACAGGTAAAGCTAGTAAATAACAGTAAGCACAGGTATCCAACTAGAACAGGTAAAGCTAGTAAAAAATACTAAGCACAGGTATCCAACTAGAACAGGTAAAGCTAGTAAATAATACTAAGCACAGGTATCGAACTAGTAAAGGTAAAGCTAGTAAATAACAGTAAGCACAGGTATCCAACTAGAACAGGTAAAGCTAGTAAATAATACTAAGCACAGGTATCCAACTAGAACAGGTAAAGCTAGTAAATAACAGTAAGCACAGGTATCCAACCAGAACAGGTAAAGCTAGTAAATAACAGTAAGCACAGGTATCCAACCAGAACAGGTAAAGCTAGTAAATAATACTAAGCACAGGTATCGAACTAGTAAAGGTAAAGCTAGTAAATAACAGTAAGCACAGGTATCCAACTAGAACAGGTAAAGCTAGTAAATAATACTAAGCACAGGTATCCAACTAGAACAGGTAAAGCTAGTAAATAACAGTAAGCACAGGTATCCAACCAGAACAGGTAAAGCTAGTAAAAAATACTAAGCACAGGTATCCAACTAGAACAGGTAAAGCTAGTAAATAATACTAAGCACAGGTATCGAACTAGTAAAGGTAAAGCTAGTAAATAACAGTAAGCACAGGTATCCAACTAGAACAGGTAAAGCTAGTAAATAATACTAAGCACAGGTATTGAACTAGTACATGTTAAGCTAGTAAATAATACTAAGCACAGGTATCCAACTAGTAAAGGTAAAGCTAGTAAATAATACTAAGCACAAGTATCCAACTAGAACAGGTAAAGCTAGTAAATAATAGTAAGCACAGGTATCCAACTAGAACAGGTAAAGCTAGTAAATAATACTAAGCACAGGTATCCAACTAGAACAGGTAAAGCTAGTAAAAAATACTAAGCACAGGTATCCAACTAGAACAGGTAAAGCTAGTAAATAATACTAAGCACAAGTATCGAACTAGTAAAGGTAAAGCTAGTAAATAATACTAAGCACAGGTATCGAACTAGTACAGGTAAAGCTTGTAAATAATACTAAGCACAAGTATCGAATTAGTAAAGGTAAAGCTAGTAAATAATACTAAGCACAAGTATCGAATTAGTAAAGGTAAAGCTAGTAAATAATACTAAGCACAAGTATCGAATTAGTAAAGGTAAAGCTAGTAAATAATACTAAGCACAAGTATCGAACTAGTAAAGGTAAAGCTAGTAAATAATACTAAGCACAAGTATCGAACTAGTAAAGGTAAAGCTAGTAAATAATACTAAGCACAAGTATCGAACTAGTAAAGGTAAAGCTAGTAAATAACAGTAAGCACAGGTATCCAACTAGAACAGGTAAAGCTAGTAAATAATACTAAGCACAGGTATCCAACTAGAACAGGTAAAGCTAGTAAATAATAGTAAGCACAAGTATCGAACTAGTAAAGGTAAAGCTAGTAAATAATACTAAG
Organism: Hydrophis major; assembly: GCA_033807585.1. Taxonomy (NCBI): domain Eukaryota; kingdom Metazoa; phylum Chordata; class Lepidosauria; order Squamata; family Elapidae; genus Hydrophis; species Hydrophis major. The sequence goes on along the minus strand of CM066331.1, from coordinate 213,540,846 downwards.
CACAAGTATCGAACTAGTAAAGGTAAAGCTAGTAAATAACAGTAAGCACAGGTATCCAACTAGAACAGGTAAAGCTGGTAAATAATACTAAGCACAGGTATCCAACTAGAACAGGTAAAGGTAGTAAATAATACTAAGCACAAGTATCGAACTAGTAAAGGTAAAGCTAGTAAATAACAGTAAGCACAGGTATCCAACTAGAACAGGTAAAGCTACTAAATAATACTAAGCACAGGTATCCAACCAGAACAGGTAAAGCTAGTAAATAATACTAAGCACAAGTATCGAATTAGTAAAGGTAAAGCTAGTAAATAATACTAAGCACAAGTATTGAACTAGTAAAGGTAAAGCTAGTAAATAATACTAAGCACAAGTATCGAACTAGTAAAGGTAAAGCTAGTAAATAATACTAAGCACAGGTATCGAACTAGTACATGTTAAGCTAGTAAATAATACTAAGCACAGGTATCGAACTAGTAAAGGTAAAGCTAGTAAATAATACTAAGCACAAGTATCGAACTAGTAAAGGTAAAGCTAGTAAATAACAGTAAGCACAGGTATCCAACTAGAACAGGTAAAGCTAGTAAATAACAGTAAGCACAGGTATCCAACTAGAACAGGTAAAGCTAGTAAATAATACTAAGCACAAGTATCGAACTAGTAAAGGTAAAGCTAGTAAATAATACTAAGCACAAGTATCGAACTAGTAAAGGTAAAGCTAGTAAATAATACTAAGCACAAGTATCGAACTAGTAAAGGTAAAGCTAGTAAATAATACTAAGCACAGGTATCCAACTAGAACAGGTAAAGCTAGTAAATAATACTAAGCACAGGTATCCAACTAGAACAGGTAAAGCTAGTAAATAATACTAAGCACAGGTATCGAACTAGTAAAGGTAAAGCTAGTAAATAACAGTAAGCACAGGTATCCAACTAGAACAGGTAAAGCTAGTAAATAATACTAAGCACAGGTATCCAACTAGAACAGGTAAAGCTAGTAAATAACAGTAAGCACAGGTATCCAACCAGAACAGGTAAAGCTAGTAAATAACAGTAAGCACAGGTATCCAACTAGAACAGGTAAAGCTAGTAAAAAATACTAAGCACAGGTATCCAACTAGAACAGGTAAAGCTAGTAAATAATACTAAGCACAAGTATCGAACTAGTAAAGGTAAAGCTAGTAAATAATACTAAGCACAGGTATCGAACTAGTACAGGTAAAGCTTGTAAATAATACTAAGCACAGGTATCCAACTAGTAAAGGTAAAGCTAGTAAATAATACTAAGCACAGGTATCCAACTAGAACAGGTAAAGCTAGTAAATAATACTAAGCACAGGTATCCAACTAGAACAGGTAAAGCTAGTAAATAACAGTAAGCACAGGTATCCAACTAGAACAGGTAAAGCTAGTAAATAATACTAAGCACAAGTATCGAACTAGTAAAGGTAAAGCTAGTAAATAATACTAAGCACAGGTATCGAACTAGTAAAGGTAAAGCTAGTAAATAATACTAAGCACAGGTATCCAACTAGAACAGGTAAAGCTAGTAAATAACAGTAAGCACAGGTATCCAACTAGAACAGGTAAAGCTAGTAAATAATACTAAGCACAGGTATCCAACTAGAACAGGTAAAGCTAATAAATAATAGTAAGCACAGGTATCCAACTAGAACAGGTAAAGCTAGTAAAAAATACTAAGCACAGGTATCCAACTAGTACAGGTAAAGCTAGTAAATAATACAAAGCACAAGTATCGAACTAGTAAAGGTAAAGCTAGTAAATAATACTAAGCACAGGTATCCAACTAGAACAGGTAAAGCTAGTAAATAATAGCAAGCACAAGTATCGAATTAGTATAGGTAAAGCTAGTAAATAATACTAAGCACATGTATCGAACTAGTAAAGGTAAAGCTAGTAAATAATACTAAGCACAGGTATCCAACTACTACAGGTAAAGCTAGTAAATAATACTAAGCACAAGTATTGAATTAGTATAGGTAAAGTTTGTAAATAATACTAAGCACAGGTATCCAACTAGTAAAGGTAAAGCTAGTAAATAATACTAAGCACAGGTATCCAACTAGAACAGGTAAAGCTAGTAAATAATACTAAGCACAGGTATCCAACTAGAACAGGTAAAGCTAGTAAATAACAGTAAGCACAGGTATCCAACTAGAACAGGTAAAGCTAGTAAATAATACTAAGCACAAGTATCGAACTAGTAAAGGTAAAGCTAGTAAATAATACTAAGCACAGGTATCGAACTAGTAAAGGTAAAGCTAGTAAATAATACTAAGCACAGGTATCCAACTAGAACAGGTAAAGCTAGTAAATAACAGTAAGCACAGGTATCCAACTAGAACAGGTAAAGCTAGTAAATAATACTAAGCACAAGTATCCAACTAGAACAGGTAAAGCTAATAAATAATAGTAAGCACAGGTATCCAACTAGAACAGGTAAAGCTAGTAAAAAATACTAAGCACAGGTATCCAACTAGTACAGGTAAAGCTAGTAAATAATACAAAGCACAAGTATCGAACTAGTAAAGGTAAAGCTAGTAAATAATACTAAGCACAAGTATCGAACTAGTAAAGGTAAAGCTAGTAAATAATACTAAGCACAGGTATCCAACTAGAACAGGTAAAGCTAGTAAATAATAGCAAGCACAAGTATCGAATTAGTATAGGTAAAGCTAGTAAATAATACTAAGCACATGTATCGAACTAGTAAAGGTAAAGCTAGTAAATAATACTAAGCACAGGTATCCAACTACTACAGGTAAAGCTAGTAAATAATACTAAGCACAAGTATTGAATTAGTATAGGTAAAGCTGGTAAATAATACTAAGCACAGGTATCGAACTAGTACATGTTAAGCTAGTAAATAATACTAAGCACAGGTATCCAACTAGTAAAGGTAAAGCTAGTAAATAATACTAAGCACAAGTATCCAACTAGAACAGGTAAAGCTAGTAAATAATAGTAAGCACAGGTATCCAACTAGAACAGGTAAAGCTAGTAAATAATACTAAGCACAGGTATCCAACTAGAACAGGTAAAGCTAGTAAATAATAGTAAGCACAGGTATCCAACTAGAACAGGTAAAGCTAGTAAATAATACTAAGCACAAGTATCGAACTAGTAAAGGTAAAGCTAGTAAATAATAGTAAGCACAAGTATCGAACTAGTAAAGGTAAAGCTAGTAAATAATACTAAGCACAAGTATCGAACTAGTAAAGGTAAAGCTAGTAAATAATACTAAGCACAGGTATCCAACTAGAACAGGTAAAGCTAGTAAATAATAGTAAGCACAAGTATCGAATTAGTATAGGTAAAGCTAGTAAATAATACTAAGCACATGTATCGAACTAGTAAAGGTAAAGCTAGTAAATAATACTAAGCACAGGTATCCAACTACTACAGGTAAAGCTAGTAAATAATACTAAGCACAAGTATCGAATTAGTATAGGTAAAGCTAGTAAATAATACTAAGCACAGGTATCGAACTAGTACATGTTAAGCTAGTAAATAATACTAAGCACAGGTATCGAACTAGTAAAGGTAAAGCTAGTAAATAATACTAAGCACAAGTATCGAACTAGTAAAGGTAAAGCTAGTAAATAACAGTAAGCACAGGTATCCAACTAGAACAGGTAAAGCTAGTAAATAACAGTAAGCACAGGTATCCAACTAGAACAGGTAAAGCTAGTAAATAATACTAAGCACAAGTATCGAACTAGTAAAGGTAAAGCTAGTAAATAATACTAAGCACAAGTATCGAACTAGTAAAGGTAAAGCTAGTAAATAATACTAAGCACAAGTATCGAACTAGTAAAGGTAAAGCTAGTAAATAATACTAAGCACAGGTATCCAACTAGAACAGGTAAAGCTAGTAAATAATACTAAGCACAGGTATCCAACTAGAACAGGTAAAGCTAGTAAATAATACTAAGCACAGGTATCCAACTAGAACAGGTAAAGCTAGTAAATAATAGTAAGCACAGGTATCCAACTAGAAGAGGTAAAGCTAGTAAAAAATACTAAGCACAGGTATCCAACTAGAACAGGTAAAGCTAGTAAATAATACTAAGCACAAGTATCGAACTAGTAAAGGTAAAGCTTGTAAATAATACTAAGCACAGGTATCCAACTAGTAAAGGTAAAGCTAGTAAATAATACTAAGCACAGGTATCCAACTAGAACAGGTAAAGCTAGTAAATAATAGTAAGCACAAGTATCGAATTAGTATAGGTAAAGCTAGTAAATAATACTAAGCACATGTATCGAACTAGTAAAGGTAAAGCTAGTAAATAATACTAAGCACAGGTATCCAACTACTACAGGTAAAGCTAGTAAATAATACTAAGCACAAGTATCGAATTAGTATAGGTAAAGCTAGTAAATAATACTAAGCACAGGTATCGAACTAGTACATGTTAAGCTAGTAAATAATACTAAGCACAGGTATCCAACTAGTAAAGGTAAAGCTAGTAAATTATACTAAGCACAAGTATCGAACTAGTAAAGGTAAAGCTAGTAAATAACAGTAAGCACAGGTATCCAACTAGAACAGGTAAAGCTAGTAAATAACAGTAAGCACAGGTATCCAACTAGAACAGGTAAAGCTAGTAAATAATACTAAGCACAAGTATCGAACTAGTAAAGGTAAAGCTAGTAAATAATACTAAGCACAAGCATCGAACTAGTAAAGGTAAAGCTAGTAAATAATACTAAGCACAAGTATCGAACTAGTAAAGGTAAAGCTAGTAAATAATAGTAAGCACAGTTATCCAACTAGAACAGGTAAAGCTAGTAAATAATACTAAGCACAGGTATCCAACTAGAACAGGTAAAGCTAGTAAATAATAGTAAGCACAGGTATCCAACTAGAACAGGTAAAGCTAGTAAAAAATACGAAGCACAGGTATCCAACTAGTACAGGTAAAGCTAGTAAATAATACAAAGCACAAGTATCGAACTAGTAAAGGTAAAGCTAGTAAATAATACTAAGCACAAGTATCGAACTAGTAAAGGTAAAGCTAGTAAATAATACTAAGCACAGGTATCCAACTAGTACAGGTAAAGCTAGTAAATAATACTAAGCACAGGTATCCAACTAGTACAGGTAAAGCTAGTAAATAATACTAAGCACAGGTATCCAAGTAGTACAGGTAAAGTTAGTAAATAATACTAAGCACAGGTATCCAAGTAGTATAGGTAAAGCTAGTAAATAATACAAAGCACAGGTATCCAACTAGTAAAGGTAAAGCTAGTCAATAACAGTAAGCACAGGTATCCAACTAGAACAGGTAAAGCTAGTAAATAATACTAAGCACAGGTATCCAACTAGAACAGGTAAAGCTAGTAAATAATACTAAGCACAAGTATCGAATTAGTAAAGGTAAAGCTAGTAAATAATACTAAGCACAAGTATCGAACTAGTAAAGGTAAAGCTAGTAAATAATACTAAGCACAAGTATCGAACTAGTAAAGGTAAAGCTAGTAAATAATACTAAGCACAAGTATCGAACTAGTAAAGGTAAAGCTAGTAAATAATAGTAAGCACAGTTATCCAACTAGAACAGGTAAAGCTAGTAAATAATACTAAGCACAGGTATCCAACTAGAACAGGTAAAGCTAGTAAATAATAGTAAGCACAGGTATCCAACTAGAACAGGTAAAGCTAGTAAAAAATACGAAGCACAGGTATCCAACTAGTACAGGTAAAGCTAGTAAATAATACAAAGCACAAGTATCGAACTAGTAAAGGTAAAGCTAGTAAATAATACTAAGCACAAGTATCGAACTAGTAAAGGTAAAGCTAGTAAATAATACTAAGCACAGGTATCCAACTAGTACAGGTAAAGCTAGTAAATAATACTAAGCACAGGTATCCAACTAGTACAGGTAAAGCTAGTAAATAATACTAAGCACAGGTATCCAAGTAGTACAGGTAAAGTTAGTAAATAATACTAAGCACAGGTATCCAAGTAGTATAGGTAAAGCTAGTATATAATACAAAGCACAGGTATCCAACTAGTAAAGGTAAAGCTAGTCAATAACAGTAAGCACAGGTATCCAACTAGAACAGGTAAAGCTAGTAAATAATACTAAGCACAGGTATCCAACTAGAACAGGTAAAGCTAGTAAATAATACTAAGCACAAGTATCGAACTAGTAAAGGTAAAGCTTGTAAATAATACTAAGCACAGGTATCCAACTAGTAAAGGTAAAGCTAGTAAATAATACTAAGCACAGGTATCCAACTAGAACAGGTAAAGCTAGTAAATAATAGTAAGCACAAGTATCGAATTAGTATAGGTAAAGCTAGTAAATAATACTAAGCACAGGTATCGAACTAGTACATGTTAAGCTAGTAAATAATACTAAGCACAGGTATCCAACTACTACAGGTAAAGCTAGTAAATAATACTAAGCACAAGTATCGAATTAGTATAGGTAAAGCTAGTAAATAATACTAAGCACAGGTATCGAACTAGTACATGTTAAGCTAGTAAATAATACTAAGCACAGGTATCCAACTAGTAAAGGTAAAGCTAGTAAATAATACTAAGCACAAGTATCGAACTAGTAAAGGTAAAGCTAGTAAATAACAGTAAGCACAGGTATCCAACTAGAACAGGTAAAGCTAGTAAATAACAGTAAGCACAGGTATCCAACTAGAACAGGTAAAGCTAGTAAATAATACTAAGCACAAGTATCGAACTAGTAAAGGTAAAGCTAGTAAATAATACTAAGCACAAGTATCGAACTAGTAAAGGTAAAGCTAGTAAATAATACTAAGCACAAGTATCGAACTAGTAAAGGTAAAGCTAGTAAATAATACTAAGCACAAGTATCGAACTAGTAAAGGTAAAGCTAGTAAATAATACTAAGCACAAGTATCGAACTAGTAAAGGTAAAGCTAGTAAATAATAGTAAGCACAGTTATCCAACTAGAACAGGTAAAGCTAGTAAATAATACTAAGCACAGGTATCCAACTAGAACAGGTAAAGCTAGTAAATAATAGTAAGCACAGGTATCCAACTAGAACAGGTAAAGCTAGTAAAAAATACGAAGCACAGGTATCCAACTAGTACAGGTAAAGCTAGTAAATAATACAAAGCACAAGTATCGAACTAGTAAAGGTAAAGCTAGTAAATAATACTAAGCACAAGTATCGAACTAGTAAAGGTAAAGCTAGTAAATAATACTAAGCACAGGTATCCAACTAGTACAGGTAAAGCTAGTAAATAATACTAAGCACAGGTATCCAACTAGTACAGGTAAAGCTAGTAAATAATACTAAGCACAGGTATCCAAGTAGTACAGGTAAAGTTAGTAAATAATACTAAGCACAGGTATCCAAGTAGTATAGGTAAAGCTAGTAAATAATACAAAGCATAGGTATCCAACTAGTAAAGGTAAAGCTAGTCAATAACAGTAAGCACAGGTATCCAACTAGAACAGGTAAAGCTAGTAAATAATACTAAGCACAGGTATCCAACTAGAACAGGTAAAGCTAGTAAATAATACTAAGCACAAGTATCGAACTAGTAAAGGTAAAGCTAGTAAATAATACTAAGCACAAGTATCGAACTAGTAAAGGTAAAGCTAGTAAATAATACTAAGCACAAGTATCGAACTAGTAAAGGTAAAGCTAGTAAATAATACTAAGCACAGGTATCCAACTAGAACAGGTAAAGCTAGTAAATAATACTAAGCACAGATATCCAACTAGAACAGGTAAAGCTAGTAAATAATACTAAGCACAGGTATCCAACTAGTACAGGTAAAGCTAGTAAATAATACTAAGCACAGGTATCCAAGTAGTACAGGTAAAGCTAGTAAATAATACAAAGCACAAGTATCCAACTAGTACAGGTAAAGCTAGTAAATAATACAAAGCACAGGTATCCAACTAGTAAAGGTAAAGCTAGTAAATAATACTAAGCACAAGTATCGAACTAGTAAAGGTAAAGCTAGTAAATAATACTAAGCACAGGTATCCAACTAGTACAGGTAAAGCTAGTAAATAATACTAAGCACAGGTATCCAACTAGTACAGGTAAAGCTAGTAAATAATACTAAGCACAGGTATCGAACTAGTACAGGTTAAGCTAGTAAATAATACTAAGCACAGGTATCCAACTAGTAAAGGTAAAGCTAGTTAAAAATACTAAGCACAAGTATCAAACTAGTAAAGTTAAACCTAGTAAATAATACGACTGGGAATTGGAATCAAACAGAACAGAACTCAATTCTTTATTGGCCAAGTGTGATGGGACACACAAGGAATTTGTCTCCATTGCTAAAGCTCTCAGTGTACACACAAAGAGTAAGGACCTGTTTTCACCTTTGCTAGTGTGCAACGTGCAATACACAACACAGGATCTCCTTGTGGAGGGACGGTGATAAGAGGTGCAGCCCAGTCCAAATGACAGCAAATCTTTGATGTTATGACTCTTCCCATAGTGACCATTCAAACTTAGAACGAACCTCCCTGGGGTCTTAGGTACTCCTTGACTTATGACCAAATCTCTGTTTCAAAGTGAATCCTGCCCGCTGCTGCTGATGAGACAGGCTCAACCTTTCTCGTGTTTTGTGTCTTTGTGTGTTTCTCTCCCTCTTCTCCCCCGCCCAGTTGATTGGCATCCTGTTGTCCCAGGTATTGATCAGTCAAATCAAAGACCAGATCAAGTTCCTGAGTTACAACCGGGGGCATCGGACTGATTATTGGTAGCAGAGGACCCAAACCCAGAAGAGCAGAAGATGTCCAAGAACTTCCTGCTTGCATCTCTTCCGGAAACATCTCCTTCCAAGCTGAACTTCTGGAAACTTCTCCCTTTCTCCTGAATTTAGGAAGATTCCCCCATAAGGTGGACTTCGAAGGAGCAGGGTAGGAAGACCCGTTGTTGACGAGGTTTTGAACTTGTGTCCAGCCCCTGTGGGAGTCTGAATCCGAGGAGGAAGACGAACAGCCGACAGGGACTGGGAGTGTGGCTCCGTTGTCTGTGGAGCAAACTGGGGAAGGGCAAAGTCCATCTGGGCAGAGCAGGGGAGAGGTAGAACAAGAGAGAGGGACTTCAGAGGAAGATCCAGGCCCACCCACTCTTCATCCTCCCTGCACACAGGGAGGAAAGGAGAAGGGAGCAACGTGGGTTGCGTGGCTTACAGGGGAGGAAAGGGCCCTGATTCCCTTCATTAGCCACAGCTGGGAATGAGAGTTTAAAAGAGATGCAGGCTGAGTGCGGCAGCTTCTGGGAACAAACATGATGTGTTGACTTTGTTTATCTGTGTTCCTGGCATCTTCCCAACTGTGTTGAGTTATTGCCATGCCTTCACACCTGGAACTCTTGCTCCTACCCTGCCGGATTAATTACCTCCTTTTGCCTTGATTGGACTTATAGTTACAGTTTTTGTTGACCACATTTTGGACTTGATTCTCTGCAGGCAAAGGCTGTTCCCGGGAGAGTTTTTCTCCAGCTCAGAAGGTAACCAGGACATTGGGGGCAAAGTTGAAGCAAATAAAGGGACTCCCACTGATTATCTGACTGGGTTGCCTTTGTGCCACGCCCCTTTGGGTCATCACAACTTGGGTGTTGGAGAAGACATCTCGGAACACCGCAGGCAACCAAAGCAATAGACCAAAATGGATCATTGAAGAAATCTGGGTAGATTTCTCACTCAAGTCACAAGTGATACCATGCTCAATTCATCCCATTTTGGACACCATGTGTGAAGAACCCAACTTCTGGAGAAGGTCCTGAGGTTGGGACAGATGGAAAGGAAGAGATGAGGAAGAAGACCAGGGAGATGGACTCAGCTAGGATGGGGTGGAAGCCCAGAATCTGATTGGGGACTGATGGTTCTAGAGACCATCTATGTGGTCCCTAAGACTTCACCCCCAACTTTGAGGGCACATATGTTGGTCGTTCTCGACATACGACCAAAGTTGAGCCTAACATTAATGTTGCCAAACGGGACATTTGTTAAATGAATGTTGTCTCATTTTATGACCTTTCTTGCCACCGTTGTTAAGCAAATCCTTACAGCAGTTAAGTTAGAAACACAGTCATTAAGTGAATTTGGCTTCCCTGTTGACTTTCCTGCCACCGTTGTTAAGCGAATCCCTGCTGCAGTTAAGTTAGAAACACAGTCGTTAAATGAATGTGGCTTCTCCCTTGATTTGGCTTGTCACAAAAGCAGATCATGGGACCCCTGGGAGACACTTGCGACTGTCGTAAATACGAACCAGTTGCCGAATGTCTGGATTTTGATTATGTAACACTGGGACACTGCAGCTGTTGTAAACGTGAAAAACAGTAATAACTCATTGTAAATTTCGGTTGCTAAACCCAATGATTGTAAATCAAAGACGATGGTATCTGTAGTGGAATGTGGCCTTGAGTGGACTTCAACTCCCAGAGTTCCTCAGCTAGTGAAGCTTGTGGACTTCAACTTGCTGACTGAGGAATTCTGGGAATTGAAGTCCACAAGTCTAAAAGGTTTGCTGGCTGAGGAATTCTGGGAGTTGAAGTCCACACGTCTTAAAGGTTTGCTGGCTGAGGAATTCTGGGAGTTGAAGTCCACACGTCTTAAAGGTTTGCTGGCTGAGGAATTCTGGGAGTTGAAGTCCACACGTCTTAAAGGTTTGCTGGCTGAGGAATTCTGGGAGTTGAAGTCCACACGTCTTAAAGGTTTGCTGGCTGAGGAATTCTGGGAGTTGGAGTCCACACGTCTTAAAGTGGCCAAGTTTGGGGACCTCTGTGTAGGCCGCACCCCACAAACATGCCTGTATGTGTCTATTTGTGTGCCTGCGTCCTTTTTATGGTCCAATTGGTGATCCCAACAAAGATGAAGCAGAACCGGCTGGTCAAAGGGTTCAGATTCGGTTAGGATCAAAGTCCCTACAGGACCCCCCCACACACACACACACACCCAAAAAAGGAGGGGGTGGGTTGAAACCCTCTTTCCGTTTTGGGGATGAGGGTGAGGCTCTTATCCACAGCCCAGACTTAAACCGGGTTGTCTTCCATTCACACCTGGGCTGAAAAATGTAACTTAAGAAAGGGGTTTTGTGGGTGATCCTTGTCTGGGTGTTTTGTCTGTCTGGATTCCTCCCCCGCCCACCACAGAGAATCCTTCCTGACCCCCCCCCCAAGGCAGCAGCTGGCCCCTCCCTGCTGGGAGTCCCCCCCAATGAGAGGGGCGAGGAACCAGCCCCTCCCTGCTGAGACCCCAAATTGGCCAGTCCCCACCAGCTGAAGCCCTCCCCCCCACAGCGGCCAGCCCCTCCTCCTTGTCCCTCCCTGCTGACGTGCCTCAGAGAAGTGGGCGGGCGAGGGAGGGGGGGGGACCACCCAGGCGGGCCCACCCTTTCCCAGAAAGCAGGGGGGGCCCTCTCCCACCCCCCAATCCGTTCCGAGGAGGCCGGCTATGCCACGTCACAGGCTGGCCAGGCAGGGAAGGCAAAAACCAGCCAGAGGAGAGGAGGGAAGCTCCTCCTAGGCCGCTGGGGGGGGGCGTGTTTGGGGGGGGCAGGCAGCCGGCCTGGGCTGACCCTTGACCCCTGGATAGATTTGCCAAGGTTTTTTCCAGAGCATCGGCCGGCCAAGGGGATTCCCCTGCAAGCCCCCCCTCCCCCGCTAATCTGATCCCTGAATTGGGGGTTGGGGGCTCCAGCACTTCCTTTGGGCTGCCTCCCGCATCAAAAGATACAGAGGGGGGGGTTTCCCGCCCCCCCTGCTCCCCAATTTTCCAGATTACAGATCATCAAGAGTGGGAAGGGGCCTTGTAGGTCATCTAGTCCAACCCTGCCCCTGCCGGCCAAAGCAGGAGACCCTACGCCATGCCTGACAAATTTCTAGCATTTCTTGAAGTCGGGGGTCCCAGACGTCAGGCCCCTGGGCAGGGGGGGGCAAGGGCGAATCATTAACCCAGCTATCTCTTGGCCAAGGTAGGTCAAAAAAGTCAAGAGGGCGGCCAGCAGAGCAACATCTGTTTTGAGGGTTTGTTTTGACCCAGGCAAAATTTTGGGCACTGATAGAGAATTACTCCTTGGAAAAGCAAGTGAGGAGGAGAGGGCGGGAAGCTGTAAGCCTGGGGGGGGGGAATGGCCTTAGGTTGACCCCCCCCCATGTCCAGGGTTTGAGTTCCACTCTCTGAAGAGTCGATCACACCCCGTTTATTCGTTTTCCAATTGTTGTTTCTGGCTGGGGACCTCAGAAGAGAGAATAGAGTGGAATAACATAGTTAAAAAGGGACTTTGGAGGTCTTCTAGTCCAACCTCTCCTGCCTAGAGATTGGTCCTCTATTTTTATTGATTTATTTATTTTCCACAATCAGAACATTTATTTATATATATATATATTCTTAAGTTTTCGCGGGTACTTACATGTATGGCATTCAGCTAAGTTCGGGTATTTTCCCACGTCATAGTAGTGGTGCTTTTAAAGTTGTAGCAACGTTTCAGCAGAATCTCATCTGCCATCATCAGGCTTCTGTATGGTGTTCATCTGTGAGTCAGACTGTAAAACCACTGTAAAAGTCAAACCACTGTAAAAATCTGACTCACAGACGAACACTATACAGAAGCCTGATGATGGCAGATGAGATTCTGCTGAAATGTTGCTACAACTTTAAAAGCACCACTACTATGACGTGGGAAAATACCCGAACAAAGCTGAATGCGAAAACTTAAGAAAATATATATATATATATATCTATCTTTGGTTATTCGGGTTTTCTCCCGCGTAAGATTGGAAAGTATCTAGGCAACGTTTCGATGAAGTCTCATTCATCATCTTCAGGCTTGTGTCTTCAGCTCTGTGCTTCTCAGAGTGATGTGAGCTTGCAGCTGCTTCTTCCTTTTAACTGCTAGTGGGGGTGTGACTTGATTGGGTGGGGGCTTGGCTATGTTCTGATTGGGTGGAGGTGTGTTCTCATTGGTTGGGGGTTTGGCTGTGTTCTCATTGGTTGGGGGGTTGGCTGTGTTCTGATTGGCTGGAGGCGTGTTCTGTTCAGGTGGGGGCTTGATTGTGCTACATATTTGCTATATTTTTGTTTTCTGAGGTTCTCGCGGGTATTTGTATGTGGATCTTTGGTTATTCGGGTTTTCTCCCGCGTAAGATTGGAAGTATCTAGGCAACGTTTCGATGAAGTCTCATTCATCATCTTCAGGCTTGGTCTTCAGCTCTGTGCTTCTCAGAGTGATGTGAGCTTGCAGCTGCTTCTTCCTTTTAACTGCTAGTGGGGGTGTGACTTGATTGGCTGGGGGCTTGGCTGTGTTCTGATTGGGTGGGGGGATGTTCTCATTGGTTGGGGGTTTGGCTGTGTTCTGATTGGTTGGGGGGTTGGCTTCTCATCAGAGAAGCCATAGAGATAGAAAAACGCCCACACAGCATGAATAAACGAGATGATGCCTCCCGCCTACCAGCCATTTGGAAACCCGCCCTCATGAACAGACGCGTACCTAACATGAAGAATGACACCAGACCCACACCCCTGAGAGCCACACAAGATGCCACCACCACACTTCCACGTAGAAAGCAGACTCACACCCACACAGAAGATGAGACACGACCACGGACCAGAAGCCGCACTGCAGCTGCATCACTACCCACCTCAAACTCCTCTGAGCCATACTTGAAGCGAACTGACCTCCACCATGAAGATGCAGCACAACCACGAACTCGAAGCCAAACAGCAAGATCACAGCTCACCAGCTCAAACCCTCCAGCAACTAAGACTAACCTGACCACAACCAAGCCCCCACCTGAACAGAACACGCCTCCAGCCAATCAGAACACAGCCAACCCCCCAACCAATCAGAACACAGCCAAACCCCCAACCAATGAGAACACCCCCCACCCAATCAGAACACAGCCAAGCCCCCACCCAATCAAGTCACACCCCCACTAGCAGTTAAAAGGAAGAAGCAGCTGCAAGCTCACATCACTCAGAGAAGCACAGAGCTGAAGACACAAGCCTGAAGATGATGAATGAGACTTCATCGAAACGTTGCCTAGATACGTCCAATCTTACGCGGGAGAAAACCCGAATAACCAAAGATCCACATATATATATATATATATATATGCATACATACATACATACTGTATAATAGGTTAGTCCTTGACTTAACAAAACCATCCATTTAGCGACCATTTCGAAGTTACCACTTCTTTGCATTTTTCAGACTTACGACCACTTGAGGCATCCCTGGGTTTGCGCGATCAGAATTCAGACGCTCGGCGACTGACTCGTATTTACGACGATTGCCGTGTTCTCAAGGGGGGGATCAAGGGATCCCCTTTTGCGACCTTCGGACTGGCCAACTCAATGGGGAAGCTGGATTCACTCAACGACCGGGATATACTAAACGGCTGCAGTGATTCATTTAACAATAGCAAGAAGGGTCGTAAAACGGTCCCCCATTCGCTGAACCCGCCTCAATGGAAACTTTGGGCTCCGTAGCCATTGTAAGTCAAGGACTACCTGCAATATTGAAATTATTGAAATAGTCTGAATTAAAATAAAACGCTTTTGATTAGAATTATATAAAAAATATAAATATATAAAACTTGGAAGGAAAGATTTGCCTCTGAAAACATCAAAATAATCTTTTCTTTCAGGGAGAACTCCGATCCCCAGAGCAGAGTGAGTCAAAAAAGTCAAGATGGCCACAACCATGCCACTGGTTCTCACACTTACGACCGTGGGAGCATTCCCACTGTCACGGGGATTAAAATTTGGACTTGGCAACCAGTGTGCATTTAGAATTGCGTTGTCCTGGGCTCCCGTAATCCCCATTTGCAGTCTTCTCTTTCCACAAGGACCATCAATGAGGAAAGCCCGATTTTCTTAACGACCGCATGATTCACTTAACAATCACAATGACTGGCTTAACACCCTGTGGCAAAATAGGCCATAACATCAGGCCTGGCTGTAACAATGGATGTGGCGGTCCCAATTAGGGCTGTTAAGTCGAACCCTGTCTGAATCCCATCCTGTGGCGGTGAGTTCCACTGTTTAACCTTTGTATGAGAAATCGTTCTGTTTAGTGGTCCAGAATGAGCTGTGCTTTTAGTTTCGGGTGATGACCCTGAATTCTGACACTCTGCTCAGTCACACAACGTGGATTGAATAGAATAAGAGTAGAATTCAGAATTAGAATTAGAATGAATAGAATAGAATAGAATAGAATAGAATAGAAAATAGAATAGTAGAATAGAATAGAATAGAATAGAATAGAATAGAATAGAATAGAATAGAATAGAATAAGGAATAGAATGTGAATTTAGAATAGAATAAGAAACGAAAATAGGAATAGAATAGAATAGGATAGGATAGGATACAGAATAAGAATAGAATAGAAAACAGAGAAAATGATAGAAAATAGAATAGTAGAATATGGAATAGAATAGAATAAGGAATAGAATATGAACTAGGAATATGAATTTAGAATAGAATAGAACAGAAAATAGAATAGAATAGGATAAGATACAGAAGAAGAATAGAATAGAAAACAGAAAATAATAGAAAATAAAAAATAAAATAGAATAGAGAATAGAATAGAAAATAGGATAGGATTTAGAATAGACTAGAAATAACAGAAATAGAATAACAGAGTTGGAAGGGACCGTGTAGGTCATCTAGTCCAACCCCCCCATACCATTCGTGACAGAGGGCTGTCCAATCTCTTCAAAGCTTGCAGTGACTAAGCGATTTTAACCCGGGGGGGGGGGGGGGGGGGGGACGGGACGTTAACCTAGGATAAACTCAACCTGAATATTTTCGAGTCAAGAAGACTATTAAACCCACAATGATGGTCCACCCACAAGCTATGATTAATCCGGGCATTGCACGTCTTCGTTTAGCCCGGCTTTAGGAACCCCACCCCTCCCGGTCGTCTGAATGTGTTCCTGCTCCCATCCTATTTGAAATCTCGGCGGGCGGAGTGAAAAGGGGTCGGGAGGGGGGAAGAAGAGGAGAGGTTTTTGTCCCCGCCTCCTTCTGCAACCGGGCGCCCTCCGTTTGCTTTTTCCGCTCCCACAATCCTCGACCAAGCGAACGGGGGTGGGTGGGAGAGAGATTTGGGAAGGGCCGCCTTCGGAGCGGCCGCGCTTCCCCCGCTTGCCGAGGAGGGGGCTCCGCGGCCCGGGGCGGCCTTTGTGGGGCGCGAGCCTCCGCTTTGGGGGAGGTGGGGGCCGCGCCGGTTGGAGCGCTCGCTTTGTGCGGGACGGGACGGGACGTGGCCGGGGCGGGCTCGGGTTTCGCGGCTCCTTCTCTTCCCCCCTCCATCCCGCCGCCTTCTTCAGCTCTGAGCCCCTAACAAAGCAGAGAGGCGGCGGGGACCCCGCGGCCAAACTTTGCCAAACTTTTTTTTGTTTTGCTTTTCCCACAGTTTGCAACACTTGGCCAAACTTTGCAAAAGTTTGCCAAACTTTCTTTCTTTCGCACAAAGAGCCCCTCTTCGGGTGGGGTGGGGGGGGAAAGACTTCCCCCCCCCGCGGGGAACGGGGCGGGAGTATGGTCTGCGCCCCCCGACTGCTCCCTCCTCGCCCAGCAGCCCCCCAAGTCCCGGGACCAGCCGCGCTCGGGCAGCCCGGTGCATCCTAGAGCGCGCGGTGGGTTCCCCATGGCCGGGGACGGGCGGCTGCGCTTCGCTTTGGCCTGCTGCTTGCTGGGGCTCCTCGGGGCGGCGGCGGCTTCGCTGAACCGCAGCTCGCCGGAGGAGGATCGGTGCAAGCGCGCCGCACCCTGCGAGGCCCTCCAGGAGAGCAACTGTCTAGGATCGCCGCTGCCCTACGCCGCCACCTCCACGCTGCTGGCCGGGGACTCCAGCTCGCAGGCGGAGGCGCACGACAAGCTGCTGCTCTGGTCCGGTAAGGTTGCGCGGGGAAACTGCGCGCGATCCTGAGAGAGAGAGAGAAAAGGAAGGCGCCCAGGGCATCAAGCGCAAAGGGACCCGGAGGCCCAGAAGAGGGGGGAGGGGGGCTCGGTCCCCTGGGGTGATGCAAGGCGTGGGTGGCGTAGGATTGGGTGATCTGTCTGGGGTGTTGGACCTTCCCCCCCATTCGCTCTTTGCACCTCTAAATGAGCCAGGAAGACGGGTGGGAGTGAACTTTCCCCCTTGGTTGTGCAAGGCGTCCCTGGATTATGACCAACAGCTCTGAGATATTGGTTCTAGGTGCCCCCCCATCCTCTCCTGCACCCCAAAATGAAGGTGGGTGGGAGTCAACTTCCCCCCCCTTGGTCAGGCAAGATGTCTGAGATAGTAGCAAACCCGAGGGGGGGGGCTGTTACCGCTGGGGTACCCCCAAAAATGAATACAAGCTAAGAGTTGATAGTCCTGCAAGGGGTAGGAGGTGGGGAAGGATAGATGGCTACGGGGTGCTGGGCTTAGGAGGGGGAAATCCCCTAAAGCAGTGGTTCCCAACCTTTTTTTTCGCCCCGCACCCCTAAAGAAATTTCACTCGAACCTCGCACCCCCTGAAATTTAGACTTTAGGAACTAGCGAACGCGTTAAATATATGGCAGGATTGAATCTTTTCAGCTATGTATGTGACGGCCACTAAATAACGATACTTAACTCTAAAATGAAAACAAAGTTAGTCCATTGCATAATAAATAAAAATGCCAACATGTAGCCAATATCCTATTATTTACCTGGACTTTTCTTGCACCCCCTGGAATATCGTCTTGCACCCCAGGTTACGAACCCCTGCCCTATAGGTTCGCTTGTACCCTGAAAATGAATTCTGGAGAAAGTGGGAGTCCCCTCCTGATCGTGCGAGGGGTCAGTGGGGTAGGACTGACATCTCTGGGGTGTTGGGAGGGGGTCTCCAAACTGCCCGTGTACCCCCAAAGTGAGCATTGTAGACAAGCTGAGTGTCAGCTTCACCCCTCTGCTCCCCAAACAGTTCAGGCAAGGGGTTGGACTACAAGACCTCCAAGATCCCTTCCAACTCTTAAAAAACTATGAAAGTTCAAGGTGTCCGTGGCTCAGGCTGGTCCTGGGGGGGAGGGGTTGGTCCTGGGGGGTCCCCACACACTTGCCAAGGTTGGAAAACACTGCTTTATAACGTCTTAACCAGCAGTGGTGTGTTCACACAACACCCTTAATCGGACCATTGAATGAGGGTTATCGGTTCGTGCAAGACTTCGGACTGTTAAACTAGCCATGTTTCCTTGCTTCACACAACTGAATCCCCTTATTTTAACGGGGCAAAAGGCCTTGCACTGATGGCCTTTGGACACCATTTTGTGTGTTTGTGCCTTGCTTAAAAGTAACCACAACATCGGCTATCCAGGGTCTTAACTACTGATTTAATCTTACTTCATGCGCAGTTGTCATGCCCCTGTTGGAGTCTTACTCCGAGGGAGAGACGGAACAGCTGACAGGGAGTGGGAGAGTGATTGTGGAGGAAACTGGGGAAGGGCACAGGCCAGCTGGACATTCAGAGGAAGACCCAGGCCCATCCCTTCTTCATCCTAGGGCACCCAGAGAGGAGCGGATAAGGGAGAAATGTGAACGGTGTGTTCTATGGGGGAGGAAAGGGCCCTGATCCCCTGCATGGACTGAAGCTGGGAGGACTGGTTAAAAGGACAAACTGTGCATGGCAAAGTTGCTGGAAGCAAAGCATGTATTATTCTTGTTGGAGCTTATCTGTGTTTTGGCTTCCTCCCAACTGTGGTGGCTCCGTTATGTGGTAGAAGACTGCAATTAATTATCCTTGCCTGCCATAATAATTCCTTCAGTGTGGTGTGTGTTGGGTTTTTTATTTTGAATTAACTTTACTTTGGGTGCGGACTGCATTTACTCCCTCCGTAAACTGTTTTCTTTAAGAGTTTGATATCCATCCGAGGATAATTGGACATTGGGGCCTAGTTGGCATTAAACGGACTTTCTTCTATTTTTGTGACTTGGTTATTTTTGTGTCATGCCCTGGGTCATCACAACGGTATTGTTCTTTAGAAAATGTAAAGATAAAGGTGAAGGTTCCCCTTGTACATCCGTGCTAGTCGTTTCTGGCTCTAGCGGGGTTGTTCATCTCCGTTCCAAAGCCAAAGAAGAGCCAGGGCTGTCCAAAGACATCTCCATGGTCATGTGGCCAGCATGACTAAATGCCGAAGGCACATGGAATGCTGTTCCCTTCCCCCCAATGGTGGTCCCTATTTTTCTACTTGCACTTTTTTACCTGCTTTTGAACTGCTAGGTTGGCAGAAGCTGGGACAAGGAACGGGAGCTCACTCCATGATGTGGCGTTGGGGATTCGAACCGCCGAACAGCCTACCTTCCTGATTGACAAGCTCAGCGTCTTAGCCACTGAGCCACCGCGACCCCTTAAATGAGGACTTAATTTAAATTAGGACCCCTTGAATTAGAAACTTAGGACTATAAAAAAGGCCAAAATTTTCTAAGTTTCAAATCCACAAGGGAACTTGATATTTTTCTTGCCGGTTTTGTCAGGTTTGCGGAACGCGCCGCGCTGCTGGGATGTCATCCAGCCCCTCTTGTGTGCCGTGTACATGCCAAAGTGCCAAGACGGCCATGTGGAACTGCCTAGCCAAACTTTGTGCCAAGCCACGCGGGGGCCCTGCACCATCGTGGAACGAGAAAGGGGCTGGCCCGACTTCCTCAAATGCACCATCGATCGGTTCCCGGAAGGGTGCCCGGTAAGAGTCGCCTGTGCCCACCGCTGGCATAGTGAGTGGGCACTTTATTTATTTAACACACGGCTTACCGTACATCAAGGATGTCAAACTTGATTTCATTGAGGGCTTGCATCAGGGTTGTGTTTGACCTGGGCGTGGCATGGCCAAGGTGTGTTGTGGCCAGCTCGATGTCACTAGTGTCCTTTTTTCAAGAGGCAGCTGGACTTTCTGTTTTTTTCTTTGAAGAAGTTTCGCTTCTCCTCCAAGAAGCTGCTTCCGTTCTGACTGGATGGTGGGGAAGGGAAGGATTGATACTCCTTGCAGACAGCTGGTCATCTGCACCCTTTTAGAGGGTCGTTGAGGCCACTTGGAAGTTTACCTGTGTCCTCAGGGTCATCTGAGTGGTGCATATTGGGTGTGGAACCTTCTGACTGGATGGTGGGGAATGGAAGGATTGATCCTCCTTGCAGACAGCTGGTCATTTGCATCCTTTTTAGAGAGACGTTGAGGCCACCTGGAGGTTTACCTGTGTCCTCAGGGTCATTTGAGTGGTGCAAATGGATGTGGAGTCTTCTGACTGGATGGTGAGGAATGGAAGGATTGATCCTCCTTGCAGACAGCTGGTCATTTGCATCCTTTTTAGAGAGACGTTGAGGCCACCTGGAGGTTTACCTGTGTCCTCAGGGTCACACCTGAGTGGTGCAAATGGGTGTGGAACCTTCTGACTGGATGGTGGGGAATGGAAGGATTGATCCTCCTTGCAGACAGCTGGTCATCTGCACCCTTTTAGAGGGTCGTTGAGGCCACTTGGAGGTTTACCTGTGTCCTCAGGGTCACACCTGAGTGGTGCAAATGGGTGTGGAACCTTCTGACTGGATGGTGGGGAATGGAAGGATTGATCCTCCTTGCAGACAGCTGGTCATTTGCATCCTTTTTAGAGAGACGTTGAGGACACTTGGAGGTGTGTCTATGTCCTCAGGGTCACACCTGAGTAGTGCAAATGGGTGTAGAGCAAAAGGATCGTGCAATTCCAAGAAGGCTCCACACCCATTTGCACTACTCAGATGATCCTGAGTACACAGATAAACCTCCAAGTTTCCTCAATGCCCCTCTAAAAGGACACAAATGACAAGCTGTCTGCCATGAGTATCCTTCCCTTCCGCACCATCCAGTCAGAGATAAAGAAGCTTCTTGGATGAGAAGCGAAACATCTTCAAAGAAAAACCCAGAAAGTCCAGTTGCCTTTTGAAAACAAGCGCCATTGTGACTTACGAATGTTTTTTTCTTTTTTTTTCATACTTACGACCGTTCTTGCAATAACTAAGTGAACCCTCTCCTCGTTTTCTTCCCTTCTCCCAGAACGAAGTCCACAACATTAAATTCAACAGCTCGGGGCGATGCGAAGCTCCCCTGGTGCAGACCAACAACCCCAAGAGTTGGTACGAGGATGTGGAAGGTTGTGGGATCCAATGCCAGAATCCCCTTTTCACCCAGAAGGAACATCGTGAGATGCACATCTACATCGCCGCCTTCAGTTCGGTCACCATTTTTTGCACTTTTTTCACCCTGGTGAGCAGAAAGCGAGCCAAGGCCTGGAGTGGATGAGAGGGACGGGGGGGGGGGATTCGATCAGGGGCACAGGCTTAAAACCCATCGTTAGACCAAGGGGCCAAGATTCTAGGTGGCTTCACGGCAGTGGGACGACCATTGCCCACTGGTGTGGATTCTCGCCCTGCCAAAGCACCGTGGTTGTGCGTACAACCTGTTGTGTCCGAATAAAAAACAGGGATGGCTGCTTTCTAATAGAAGAGAACATTTGCAGCCCAGGGTTGAGCTGTGGGGTCCTTGGTGGTCTCTGAGCTGGGTGGTTTTCTCACAGACATCTCATGACCCAACTAGGGAACATCATCAGTGCTAGAAAGGAGTGGGGCAGGAGGAGGAGGAGCAATGAAGGGGAAGAAGGGGGAGGAGAAAGAAGTGTGGGGGCCTGTGGTGCTTTCTGAGTTTGATGGTTTTCTTGCAGACGTCCAAATTTACCCAGCTGGCTTTCATGCCTAAGGGAGGACTAGAAGTCACCGTCTCCTGGTGATTGACCTAAAATCACCCAGCCAAATTTCATGCCTAAGGCGGAACTAGAACTCCCAGCCCTCTGGTGATTGGCCCAAAGTCACCCAGCTGGCTTTCATGCCTAAGGCGGGACTAAAAGTCACTGTCTGCTGGTTTATTGCCCCAAAGTCACCCTGCCATCTTTTGTGCCTAAGGTGGGACTAGAACTCACCATCTCCTGGTGATTGGCCCAAAGTCACCCAGCCAGTTTTCATGCCTAAGGCGGAACCAGAACTCCCAGTCCGCTGGTGATTGGCCCAAAGTCCCCCTGCCATCTTTTGTGGCTAAGGTAGGACTAGAACTCACCTTTTCCAGGTGATTGGCCCAAAGTCACCCAGCTGGCTTTCATGCCTAAGGAGGGACTAGAATTCCCAATCTCCTGGATTCTACCCCGGTGCTTTTACCACTAGACCCAACTGGGTTTACCCCTTTTCCTGGTCATTCTACTTTACCTTTCAAAGTGTTAGCTTGTATTCTGTGTTCTCCAGGTGTGCCCAGTTTACAATGCCAGAATTCTAGCTGCCGGCGCACCTGGGAGGCACAGGATGGCCAAAAAAAAAACCAATCTCACCTGGCTCGGTGTGCTTTCCCCTCTCCAGGCCACCTTCTTAGCCGACTGGAAGAATTCGAACCGCTACCCCGCTGTGATCCTCTTCTATGTCAATGCCTGCTTCTTCATGGGCAGCATCGGCTGGCTGGCCCAGTTCATGGATGGCGCCCGCAGCGAGATCGTCTGCCGAGCTGATGGCACCATGCGCTTGGGAGAGCCCACGTAGGTTCAGGGGGATGGGGGTTGTCTTTGCCTGGGGAACCCCTTGAACCCTCAGCTGCATCCAGGAAACGCTACAGAAATTTCACCCCCCCCCCCCTCATACAACTGGTGTCCTTGGAGATAATCAATCACAGTTGTCCCCAAGGTACTTTTTTAAGAAGCCACCTGGATTGTTTTTATATGAAGAAGTTTCACTTCTCATCCAAGAAGCTTCTTCAGTTCTGACCAAATGGTTGAGGATGGAAGGATTGATATTCCTTGCAGGCAGTTGGTCATTTGCAGTCTTTTATAGAGTCATTGAGGCCACTTGGAGGCTTATCTGTGTCCTCAGGGTCACACCTGAGTGGGGCAAATGGGTGTGGAGCCTTCTGACTGGATGGTGGGGAAATGAAAGGATTAATACTCCTTGCAGACAGCTGGTCATTTGCATCCTTTTTAGAGAGTCGTTGAGGCCACTTGGAGGCTTATCTGTGTCCTCAGGGTTACTTGAGTGGTGCAAATGGGTGTGGAGCCTTCTGACTGGATGGTGGGGAAATGAAAGGATTGATACTCCTTGCAGACAGCTGGTCATTTGCATCCTTTTAGAGGGTCATTGAGGCCATTTGGAGGTTTCTCTGTGTCCTCAGGATCACCTGAGTGGTGCAAATGGGTGTGGAGCTTTCTTGGAATTGCACTGTCCTTTCAGCAGTTCCAAGAAGGCTCCATACCCCTTTGTACTATTCAAATGACACAGATAAACCTCCAAGTGGCCTCAACGACCCTCTCAAAGGATGCAACTTGTTTGTCTCCTGTCCTGAGGGTCACACCTGAGTGGTGCAAATGGGTGCAGAATAAAAGGACTGTGCAATTCAAAAAAGTCTCTACAGCTATTTGTTCTATTCAGATGGACCTGAGGACACAGAGGAACCTCCAAGTGGCCTCAATGGCCCTCTAAAATGGATGCAAATGACCAGCTGTCTGCAAGGAGTATCAATCCTTCCCTTCCCAACCATCCACTCAAAGAGTTGAAGAAGCTTCTTGGATGAGAAGCGAAACCAGAAAGTCCAGTTGCTGATGGAGAATCTCTCCAGATTTTTTACTCCAATTCTGAATAAACCCAATCGTTGTAATCCAGGTTGATGGGAACTGGAGTCCCACCACAATTGGACAGCGGGTGTTTCCTCTTCTTTTTGGATTAATGGTCTGTGGGGAGGGGGAGCATTGAAGCCCAGTGTAGCCTTCACCCTCGAGGGTGATCAGAGGGTCTTCGTATGGGGCAGGAGGTTATTGAGAGCAGGGGTGGGGGGTTCATTTTCCCAAGGGGCTGCATGGGAAAATGGGATTGTTCTGGAGGGCTGAGAAAGTGCAAAGGATAGGGAATCCTGGGAATTGAAGTCCAGGCATCTTAAAGGGGCCAAAGTTGAGTCACTCCGATTTAGAATGCCAAGAATGGCTCCTGGGAAGAGGCCGGAGAGGGTTTCACTCACTTCTGAAGGCATCTAGACAGGGTTGCAGAAAAGCTACAGTTCTCTGGTTTCTTGTTTGTGTCTGTCTCTCTCTCACCTCTGGGTGTGTCTGGGTGTGTCTCTCTCTCTTCCTTCTCTTTCTATCTTTCTCTCTATCTCTGCCTCGGTCTCTCCCTTCTCTGTCTGTTTCTGTCTCTCTTTTTCTTCCTTCTCTCTCTCTCTGTCTCTCTCTCTCTTCCTTCTCTGTCTGTCTCTCTCTTTTTCTCTGTCTCTCTCTCTTCCTTGTCTGTCTGTCTTTCTCTATCTCTCTCTTCTCTCTCTCTCTTCTCTGTCTCTGTCTCTGTTTCTCTGTCTCTCGCTTCCTTCTCTCTTTCTGCCTCTGTCTTTCTATCTGTCTCTGCCTTCTTTCTGTCTCTCTCCTCTGTGTCTGTCTTTCTTCCTTCTTTGTCTGTCTGTCTGTCTCACTTTCTGTCTCTTTTCCTTCTTTTCCTTCTCTCTCTTTCTCTGTCTCTCTTCTCTCTTCTCTGTCTGTCTGTCTCTTTTTCTCTGTCTCTCTCTTCCTTGCTTGTCTGTCTCTCTCTCTCTCTTTTCTCTCTCTCTTCTCTGTCTCTGTTTCTGTCTCTCTCTCTCTCCTCTTTGTCTGTCTCTCTCTTCTCTCTCTCTGTCTCTCTTTCTCTGTGTCTTCCTTCTCCCCTGTCTCTCTCATACTCTCTCTCTCCACAGCTCCAACGAGACCCTCTCCTGCGTGATCATCTTCGTGATTGTCTACTATTCCCTGATGTCCGGGGTGATCTGGTTCGTCATGCTGACCTATGCCTGGCACACCTCCTTTAAGGCGCTGGGCACCACCTACCAGCCGCTGGCGGGCAAGACGTCCTACTTCCACCTGGTGACTTGGTCCATCCCCTTCGTCCTCACAGTGGCCATCTTGGCGGTGGCACAGGTAATGGGGCTGGAGGGAGCTCAGGCGAAGGTTTGGGGGAGAGCAGGGTCTTCTCGGGGGTGGCACTTGGATGCTAGAATTCTTCCCACAGGAACCTCTGTTTCCATCTGTTTCTCTAACATTTTGGAACCAGGTGTTAGGATTCCGGCGGTTGCCCCAATTAAATCATGAGCTTCCAGCCAAGCTTCAAAACTTATAAGAGATTTATTCGGAGCGAACATGTCGGCATGACCTGTACGAAGCCGACTCTAAGACACGTCATTCACTGTCATCCTTAACCCTGGCTTTCCCCCACCCCTCTGAGTGGGTCATAATTCATATTCTCCAACGAAACATGTCCATAGCCAAGAGTCATCCATCACATTCTCCAATTAGGGACTTGCACAGCAGAAACTCCAGTCGCATAGTTATAATCTTTGCAAGATATTAACGGAATGCACTTTCGATTTCCAAACTGCCGCACTGCTCTTTCTAACTCCTTCACCCCACCCCACCTTTTCTGTTGGCAACTGTAAAATGGGCATAGAAATGTTTTATGAGTTGATATCAGGTTTATTGTTGTCATTACTTTATGGGTGTGACTTGGTTCCCGTTTGTTATTATTTTATTTGCAACACATATACAGGTTGTAAGTCCTCGACTTACAATAGTTCGTTTAGTGACCGTTCGAAGTTACAAGAGCAATGAAAGTGACTTATAATCATTTTCTCACTTAACGACCATTGCAGTATCCCCAGGGTCACACGATCAACATTCAGACACTTGCCAAGTGATCCATAGTTATGACGATCAGAGTGTTCCTGTGGTCACATGAGGAAAATGCAGACATTTGGCAACTGACTCATCGTTATGAGGGTCTCAGTGTCCCAGGATCGTGTGATCCCCTTTTGGCCATGTCAATTTATGAAACACAGGTAGTCCTCGACTTACAACAGTACACTTAGTGACTGTTCAAAGTTAACGGCAGCAAAAAACGTGACTTACGAGCGTCTTTCACCTTTACGACCATTTTTCACCGTTACGACCGTTACAGCATCCCCCTGACTACGTGACCAAATTTCAGATGCTTGGCAGCTGGTTCATATGTACTGGGATGACCCAAAGGGGCGTGAAACAAAATTAACAAAGTCACAAAAGTAGGATAAATTCCCTTTATTGCCTCCAACTTGGCCCCCAATGTCCAATTATCCTCGGCTGGAGATCAGACTCTTCCAAAAACAGTCTACGAAGAAAAGAAATGCCATCCGAACCCAAAGTAAAGATAATTAAAAAATTTTAAAAAACCAACACAAACCACGCTGGAGTCATCAACATGGCAGGCCAGGATGATCAATTGCAGACTTCCAAAAATTGCAGACAGTTGGGAGGACGCCAAAACCCAGATAAGCCTCGATCAAGATAATGCAAGCTTTGCTTCCAGCAAGGAGCCGTGTGCAAACGCCCCACTCATATCCTGTTCTCCCAGCTGCAACTCATGAAAGGGATCAGGGCCACTTTCTCTCCCATAAGCCACCTTGCTCCCTTCTCCGTTCCTCCCTGCATACCCTAGGATGAAGAGGGGGTGGCCCTGGGTTTTCCTCTGAAGGCCCAGCCGGACTGTGCCCTTCCCCCTTTTTCTTCCACAGCCACCGGAGCCCCACTCCCTGTCAGCGGCTCAATCTCCTCCTTGGAGTCCGACTCCAACAAGGGCATGACAGCTCTTCCTCTTCTTTTCTTTCAGGTGGACGGAGATTCCGTAAGCGGCATCTGTTTCGTGGGGTACAAAAACTACCACTATCGCGCGGGATTCGTCCTGGCCCCCATTGGCCTGGTGTTAATTATCGGGGGCTCGTTCCTGATCAGGGGTGAGTTTCTCTCTCCCCTCTGGAATTCTTTGCCCTTCGCTTTTTCTTCGCTCAAAGATTAATTTGTTGATGGATTTACGGTGTGTTCAGGAAGTATTCATGCCCCCTTCGCTTTTCTCAATTTTGTGATGCTGCGGCCTGATGCTAAATAGAATGAATGAGCTGGAAGGGACCTTGGAGGTCATCTGGTCCAACCCTAAGCCATTTCAAACAAATGGTGGTCCAATCTCTTCTTAAACTGGTTAATTGTCCTCCCTGTTCAGAAGTTTCTCCTTAATTCCAGGTTGCTTCTCTCCTTGATGAGTTTCCATCTGTTGTTTCTTGCTTTGGAGAATAATTTGACCCCCTCTTCTCTGGGGCAGCCCCCCAAATACTGGAATACTGCTATCATAGCAACACTGCTACAGTTGTCGAAATTCAAATTTTGGGATTAAAGTTTAAAAGTGCCAAAATTGAAAAAAATACGGACCTGGAAGGCTATAGGACGATTGGGCGATCATTTGATCGCCATGAAGAATAATTGAAACACCAGTATTGATTTCAGCTATGGGTGAATTAATTAGAAATATCTGATTTATATAGAACAATCAGTTAGTAGTCAATGGTGGAATGTTTGCTTGCTGGAGGATTCTGGGAGTTGAAGTCCACACGTCTTTTGAAAGAGGCATAGGTTGAAATTTTTTTCTCTCATTAATCGTGACAAAGTGAAAAAGGGAATTTTAGAAATGCCTGTGAATTTTATTTTAAAAAAATGAAATTTCTAAAATTCCATTTTTACATGTCATGATTTTAGTTATTTCTGACTTAGTTGTATAGGTGTAGACATATTTTTATGACTGTAAGCCACCCATGGTGAAGATGGGTGACCAATAAATTTCACACACACACACACACACACACACACACACACAAAAGCAAAATATCCCTCACACATCATCACAAAATCTCCAGAACTGTAAAGCCTACAAACTTGAAACTGGGCCCGCATGTTCCTCTTGACTTCTAAGGGCTCACTAAGAAAAGATTTTTCCAAATGACCCTCAGAGCATTTCGAGTATTTTGTATATTATTGTTATTAACACGTGTTGATCTAAGGAGTTTTATTCCCTCTCCACACCTGAAAAAAAGAAATCTCTTCCAAATGCCAAACACAAGCAGAAGAGTTTCGGTTTCACAGCACCAAGCAGCTTTAGTACAGAACAGTTGAGCTAAGCCACGCCCAACCTCCTTGCTGTCTCCTTGCTCACACAGCAAATACTCTTTCAGTTTCCAAACAGCCCTCAACTCTCTCACACACTGACAGGACGCTAGGCAGATGAATACCCATGGATGCTGGTAGGCAGAGGCAGAATTTTTTGTCCCTTATTCTCCTCCCCCCCAAATCACTTAGTTTCGTAATGGAGCACGGGTATCAAGCTAGTACATACATACGTACCTGGGTTGCTCCAAAGATAAGACCCAGCCTTTTCGTTTTGGTTCTGAAATAAGCACTAGGGCTTATTTTCAGGGGACGTTGCATTTTTTTTCCCCTCAATGTAGGGGAGGACTACTTAACTCATGGCTGGGCAGGAGACTGCACAGCGTACCAACGCTGCCTCCGCGAGGTGGGGAGGGGAGGAAAAAGAGAAGGGAAGGAGAGGGAGGAGGAAGGGAAAGAAGAGAGAGCCATAGTGGCGCAGTGGTTAGAATAATATAATATTGCAGGCTAATTTTGTCCACTGCCGGTGGTTCGAACCTGACTGGCTGAAGGTCGACTCATCCTTCCTTCCTTTGAAATGAGGCCCCAGATTGTTGTGGGGAGCAGGAGGCTCACTCTGCAATCCACTTAGAGAAGGCTATAAAGCAGTATATAAGTCTAAGGGGCTATTGCTATTTACAAACAGACAGGGACTAGAAAAATAAAGATTTCTGCTTTTTTTTTTTTTAAACTGAAACCCAGATTTTGCGGTTGCGGTTGTCATTTTTCAAACGAAAGCGGCAGAGACAAGGACACCCGATCTCCTTGTGGCTCTTCTTTGGATCCTCAAGATTGCAAGACCAGATCCATAAAGGAAAGTCCCAATTAATCCGCTTTGTTGCTACAAGCCCGTTTGCGGGAATCTTCTCAACCAAGAGTTGGCAGCTGCTACGAGTTTGATAAGGCTCCGTGTAGTTTAAGGGAGGTTGGACTTAGTTTGCTTGTGGCTACGTAGGGACGCTAGGCCGATTTCCTCCTTTGAGGCCGTCCTCAATTCTGCCGCTCCTTTCCCTACAAAGACCCGAATAAATGCCCTCTTTTCCCCCCCCCCCCAGGAGTGATGACACTCTTCTCCATCAAGAGCAACCATCCGGGCCTCCTGAGCGAGAAGGCGGCCAGCAAGATCAACGAGACCATGTTACGCCTCGGTAAGTAGAGGTTTAGGGGTTGAACTGAGAGGTCAGCTCATGCTGTAGCTTGTTTTGGCCAACTGTCTCCAAGCCAAGTGACCATGGTGAGAAACGTGGCTTGTTCCTTAATAAGCTGATCCAACCACTGTGGCTAGGTGAGCAAGCCATGATTAAAATAAGCCACCATTTAACCTATTGCTTGCACCCAACACCTGAGTTTGTCTAGAATGCTTTCTCCAAAGGGTTGAGCTCATTGGGGATAGTTGTGTGAATCAAGGCCTTTAGTTAAAGAATTTGTTTACTTCAAGGAGCCAGTTTAGTCTAAGGGTTAGGGCACTAAGCTAAAATCTGGGAGACAGTGAGTTCTAGTCCCGCCTTAGGGATGAAAGCTGGCTGGCTGACTTTGGGCCAATCACCAGGAGACAGAGAGTTCTAGTTCCATCTTAAGCATCAAAGCCATTTGGGTGACTTTGGGCCAATAACCAGGAAACTGTGAGTTCTAGTTTTTCCTTAGGCATGAAAGCTGGCTGGGTGACTTTGGGCCAATCACCAGGAGATGGTGAGTTCTAGTTCCATCTTAAGCATCAAAGCCAGCTGGGTGACTTTGGGCCAATCACCAGGAGACAAGGAGTTCTAGTTTTGCCTTAGGCATGAAAGCTGGCTGGGTGACTTTGGGCCAATCACCATGAGACTGTGAGTTCTAGTTTTGCCTTAGGCATGAAAGCTGGCTGGATGACTTTGGGCCAATCACCAGGAGACAGAGAGTTCTAGTTCCATCTTAAGCATCAAAGCCATTTGGGTGACTTTGGGCCAATCACCAGGAGACAGGAAGTTCTAGTCCCACCTTAGCCACAAAAGCCAGCTGGATGACTTTGGGCCAATCACCAGGAGACAGAGAGTTCTAGTTTTGCCTTAGGCATGAAAGCTGGCTGGGTGACTTTGAGACAATCACCAGGAGATGGTGAGTTCTAGTTTGTCCTTAGGTATTAAAGCCAATTGGGTGACTTTGCGCCAATCACCAGTAGACAGGGAGTTCTAGTCTCACCTTAGCCACAAAAGCCAGCTGGGTGACTTTGGGCCAATCACCAGGAGACTGTGAGTTCTAGTCCAACCTTATCCACAAAAGCCAGCTGGCAGTCTCTCTCCCTCTCTCCCTCCCTCTCTGTCTCCCTGTCCCAGCTTGTTGGGCAATCAAAGAACCAGGAAGCAATATAATCAATCTTTGCCACCTTGAGTTGTTTATAAAAAATAATAATGGTGCAATATAAATCAAACCACTCCGTTGTTTATACGGTTCTTCCAATTGTGCCATGGCTGATGATGAGTTAATAACGCAGAAAGGCAGTTCAGCCTGTCTCATGAACGCAGCTGCTGTCGGAATCTGATTTGGAGTGGGAGGCCGAGCAGCTGACAGGGAGGGAGTGGGAGTGTGGCTCCGTTGGCTGTGGAAGAAACTGGGAAAGGGCAAAGACCGGCTGGGCAGAGCAGGAAAGAGGTAGAACAAGGGAGAGGGAGTTCATAGGAAGACCCAGGCCCACCCCCTCTTCATCCTAGGGCAAGCAGGGAGGAACGGAGAAGGGAGCAACATAGGTTGCATGACTTACGCGGGAGGAAAGGGCCCTGATTCCCTTCATTAGCCACAGCTGGGAACACAGTGTTAAAAAAAGGGAAACTGCACGTAGCAAGTTGTTGGGAGCAAATCGTGGTATCATTGTTTATCTGGATTCCTGGCATCTTCCCAACTGTGTGTGTTTTGCTGGCCTGGGTGTAACCTGGACCTGGGGGGCAACGTTGGAGATAATAATAAAGGGAGTCTTCTTATTTGACTGTGTTGCCTTTCTGCCATGCCCCGTTAGGTCATCACAAGGGACCTCCCCAGGTTCAGAGGTCCCTCTGACTGCTGCCTTTCATTCACAGGGATCTTCGGCTTCCTGGCCTTTGGCTTCGTCTTCATCACCTTTGGCTGCCACTTCTACGACTTCTTCAACCAGGCCGAGTGGGAGCGCAGTTTCCGGGAATATGTGCTGTAAGTCAATCCGCGCATCTCCGGTTTAATGCAACCCTGTGTAGATTTACAGCTGCGCCACGTTCCCTCGATAACCAATTGCCGAAGGGGACCCAGGGTTTTCCAACCGAGCCTTTTTCCCCCCCAAGGCAGCTGCTGCATTGAAGACCCCACATTTGTCCACTTCCATGCCAGGGTCCAGAAACCAGCATCAAGCAGTGATGGCTTGGCTGAAGGACAGGGCAGCTCAACTCGGTTTGGAAGCCTCAAATCCAGATTCTGGGTTTTTCTTGCATGGGAATCGAATGGTGACGGACCCAGATTGGATCCTGTAGTAATCCATTGTAGAAATGGTCCTAACTGTCTTTAAAGGAGGCTTGTTTTGGCTGAATTTCCAAATCCTGGTGACTTAAAATAGTAATTTTTCCCATCCTCACATTCCAAGGTGGTTCAGTGTTTTTCAGCATCTTTAAGATGGGTAGACTTCAACTCCCAGAATTCACCATCCAAAATGCTTTACAACGGGTGAACTTCAACTCCCAGAATTCACCATCCAAAATGCTTTACAACGGGTGAACTTCAACTCCCAGAATTCACCATCCAAAATGCTTTACAACGGGTGGACTTCCACTCCCAGAATTCCCCAGCCAGCAGGCTTTGAGATGGATGGATTCCACTCCCAGAATTCCTCAGCCAGCAGGCTTTGAGATGGGTGGATTCCACTCCCAGAATTCCCCAGCCAGCAGGCTTTGAGATGGATGGATTCCACTCCCAGAATTCCCCAGCCAGAAGGCTTTGAGATGGGTGGACTTCCACTCCCAGAATTCCCCAGCCAGCAGGCTTTGAGATGGGTGGATTTCCACTCCCAGAATTCCTCAGCCAGCAGGCTTTGAGATGGGTGGACTTCCACTCCCAGAATTCCCCAGCCAGCAGGCTTTGAGATGGGTGGATTTCCACTCCCAGAATTCCCCAACCAGCAGGCTTTGAAATGGATGGATTCCACTCCCAGAATTCCCCAGCCAGAAGGCTTTGAGATGGATGGATTCCACTCCCAGAATCCCCCAGCCAGAGGGCTTTGAAATGGGTGGACTTCCACTCCCAGAATTCCCCAGCCAGAAGGCTTTGAGATGGGTGGACTTCCACTCCCAGAATTCCCCAGCCAGCAGGCTGAGATGGGTGGATTTCCACTCCCAGAATTCTCCAGCCAGCAGGCTTTGAGATGGGTGGATTCCACTCCCAGAATTCCCCAGCCAGAAGGCTTTGAGATGGGTGGACTTCCATTCCCAGAATTCCCCTGCCAGTAGGCTTTGAGATGAGTGGACTTCCACTCCCAGAATTCCTCAGCAAGAAGGCTTTGAGATGGGTGGACTTCCACTCCCAGAATTCCCCAGCCAGAAGGCTTTGAGATGGGTGGACTTCCACTCCCAGAATTCCCCAGCCAGCAGGCTTTGAGACGAGTGGACTTCCACTCCCAGAATTCCTCAGCAAGAAGGCTTTGAGATGGGTGGGACTTCCATTCCCAGAATTCCCCAGCCAGAAGGCTTTGAGATGGGTGGGACTTCCATTCCCAGAATTCCCCAGCCAGCAGGCTTTGAGATGGGTGGACTTCCACTCCCAGAATTCCTCAGCCAGAAGGCTGAGATGGGTGGGACTTCCACTCCCAGAATTCCTCAGCCAGCAGGCTTTGAGATGGGTGGATTCCACTCCCAGAATTCCCCAGCCAGCAGGCTTTGAGATGGGTGGATTTCCACTCCCAGAATTCCCCAGCCAGAAGGCTTTGAGATGGGTGGACTTCCACTCCCAGAATTCCCCAGCCAGAAGGCTGAGATGGGTGGACTTCCATTCCCAGAATTCCCCAGCCAGCAGGCTTTGAGATGGGTGGACTTCCACTCCCAGAATTCCCCAGCCAGAAGGCTGAGATGGGTGGATTTCCACTCCCAGAATTCCTCAGCCAGAAGGCTGAGATGGGTGGGACTTCCACTCCCAGAATTCCTCAGCCAGCAGGCTTTGAGATGGGTGGATTCCACTCCCAGAATTCCCCAGCCAGCAGGCTTTGAGATGGGTGGATTTCCACTCCCAGAATTCCCCAGCCAGAAGGCTTTGAGATGGGTGGACTTCCACTCCCAGAATTCCCCAGCCAGAAGGCTTTGAGATGGGTGGACTTCCACTCCCAGAATTCCCCAGCCAGAAGGCTGAGATGGGTGGACTTCCACTCCCAGAATTCCCCAGCCAGAAGGCTGAGATGGGTGGACTTCCACTCCCAGAATTCCCCAGCCAGCAGGCTTTGAAATGGGTGGACTTCCACTCCCAGAATTCCCCAGCCAGAAGGCTGAGATGGGTGGACTTCCACTCCTAGAATTCCCCAGCCAGCAGGCTTTGAGATGGGTGGACTTCCACTCCCAGAATTCCCCAGCCAGAAGGCTTTGAGATGGGTGGACTTCCACTCCCAGAATTCCCCAGGCAGAAGGCTTTGGGATGGGTGGACTTCCACTCCCAGAATTCTCCAGCCAGCAGGCTTTGAGATGGGTGGACTTCCATTCCCAGAATTCATCATCCAAAATGCTTCAACTCCCAGAATCCCCCAGCCCTTCCAAAACTCACCCTAAGGGGCCATGATTTGATTGTCCTTGATTTACGACTGCGATCAAGTCCCAAATTTCTCTCGCCCTGCGAGACGGTGACTTTTGCCTCCTTTTTACGACCTTTCTTGCCCCCGTTGTTAAGCGAATCGCTGCAAGAGCTCAGTTAGTGAATAGAATTCGGCTTCCCCATTTGACATTGCTCGTCAGAAGGTCCACCCAAGTGGATCACGTGACCCCCCCCCCGGGACCCTGCAACCGTCATAAGTACATGCCAGTTGCCAAGCCTCCGAATTTCTATCACGTGACCATGGCGAAACTGCCCCGGTCATTATGTGTGAAATACTATTTTTTTCCCAGCGTCATAGTAACTTTGAAATGCTCACTAAACAGTCAAGTGGAGGACTAGCTGCTTACGTGGGATTCCTCAGCCTGTTCCTCTATAGCAGGGATGGCAAACCTTTTCGTTGTGGTGTGCTGATAGTGTGTGTGATAGGATGCATGCCAGCACCCACAATGCAATGCGCCCCGCCTCCTGACCTGCACTGCATATGCGCATACCTTCCAGTTGATTTTTGGCTGTTGGAGGCTGTTGTTCGCCCTCCTGGAGGCTGGAGGGAAGCCTCTGCAGACTTGGGAGGCTGAAAAACAGGCCCGTTTTGCCACTTTGGGTATTTCCAGAAGGCCCATTTTTCAGCCTCCCGAAGCTGCAGAGCCTTCAGGAAGGCAAAAACAGCATCAAATGGGCCGAAAATCAGCTGAGAGGCGCACGCCTGCGCAGCGCAGGTAAGTTTGTCTGGGGCTCGCGTGCCCCCTGTGGTTCTCCTTCATGGCTCTATAGTTTCTCCTCCTCCTCACCTGCCGCAGGTGTGAGGCCAACGTGACGATCGCCACCCAGACCAACAAGCCCATCCCGGATTGCGAGATCAAGAACCGGCCCAGCCTCCTGGTGGAGAAGATCAACCTCTTCGCCATGTTTGGCACCGGCATCTCCATGAGCACCTGGGTGTGGACCAAGGCGACGCTGCTCATCTGGAAGCGCACCTGGTGCAGGTAAAGAGGGATGCTGGAGGGATGGCTCCTTGGGGGGGAAGGAATGGAGCACTGGTTGGAGTACCAGAGGGATTGGAGGGGGGGGGAGGTGTTGAATTAAGGAGTTCTCCAAGCCCACAGTGAGAAGAGGCAGGAGGTGTTCTTCCCAAGGCTGAAACACCTACAGGTAGGTCCTTGACTTACAGCCGTTCGTTTAGTGATCAATCAGAGTGTCAAGGCTTCGACAAACCACCCCCATTCAAAAGTCTCTAGCCGCATCTTTCAGAGTAAAGAAAATATAATTTATTACGAGTGACTATGTCAGCATTACCGGGGTGCAGCCAACTCTTAAGATACATCATTCATTTCACCCTTAACCCTGGTCTTCCTTCCACCCCCTAGATGTATATTCTCCCATGGGACACATCCACAGCCAAGAATCATCAATCATGCTCTCCAGTAATAATCTTGTCCGTCAGAAGCTTCGGCTGCATAGCAATTATCTGAAGCATTTAAGGAATGTACTTCTTTCCCTCACTCCCTTTCTGCTGGCAACTAAAAAGACCAACGGAATATTTTTTAGTTCACACAGAGTTAGTCCTTACTTCTTTTTCTCCTTTGTCTCCTCTTCCACTATTCGTTCCTCTCTTCCTCCTCCTTTTCTTCCTTTTCTCATTTCATCTACCACAATCAGTTTATGATGACCCAAAGGGGAGTGGCACAAAGGCAACCCAGTCAGATAATCAGTAGGAGTCCCTTTATTCGCTCCAACTTTTTCCCCAATGTCCTGGTTATCTTCTGGGCTGGAGAAAAACTCTCCCGGGAACAGCCTTTGGCTGCAGGGAATCAAGTCCAAAATGCGGTCAACAAAAACTGTAACTATAAGTCCAAACAAGGCAAAAGGAGGTAATTGGTCCAGCAGGGCAGGAGCAAGAATTCCAGATGTGAAGGAACGGCAATAACTCAAAACAGTTGGGAGGATGACAGGAACGCAGATAAGCAAAGTCAACACAAGATAAACTCAGGTTTACTCCCAGCAACTGCCACACTCAGCTTGCATCTCTTTTAAACTCTCTTCCCAGGAGTGGCTAATGAAGGGAATCAGGGCCCTTTCCTCCCCCGTAAGCCACGCAACCCATGTTGTTCTCTGATCTTCCCTGCATGCCCTAGGATGAAGAAGCGGTGGGCCTGGGTCTTCCTCTGAATTCCCCCTCTCCCTTGTTCTACCTCTTCCCCGCTCTGCCCAGCCAGGCTTGGCCCTTCCCCAGTTTCCTCCACAGCCAATGGAGCCACCCTCCCGCTCCCTGTCGGCTGTTCGTCTTCTTCCTCCTCGGATTCAACTCCCGCAGGGGCATGAGAGTTCTTCTCGGGTTGGGATTCAACTGGCATAACAACCGGTTTGGTGAGCGCCCACGTTTCAAAACCCCCCATTTTTCAGCTCTAAAACTTGCCTTCTGCTGCAGCCCCGGCGAGTGAAATAACTGAGGGGCGATAATCCACTGTGCCACGTGAATCAGCTGGCTTACAAAACCCAGAAATAAAGGACAGACCAAGGCGGGGCAGGTGGAGAAAGCCAACTAATCGCTGGAACAACAGGTTCGCTCAAACTGGTCCAAACTGGCTGAATCCTACCCCTGGTCCTTTTCCTTCTCCTTTCTTTCATCTCTATCCTTCCCCTTTTCTCCTCCCTTCCTTTCCCTTTTTGTCCTCCTCCACTACTACCTCTCTTCCTGCTTTTCTTTGCTTCTTCCTTCCCTTCCCCTTCTCTCTTTTCCCCATTTCCTTCTTTTTTTTTTTTTCTTTTCCTTTTGTCTCCTGCTTTTGTCTTCCTTCTCCTTTTATGGCCTTTCTTGCTACGGTTGCTAAAGGAATCCTAGTTCAGTTAGTCACGTGGCTGTTACTAAGAGAATCTGGCTTCCCCCTTGACTTGGCTTGTCAGACGTTCTGAAAAGCAGACGCAGAACTGTCGTAAGTACATGCCAGTTGCCAAGCATCTGGATTTGGATCATGTGATGACAGGGAACGCTGCAACCGTCGTAAGGGTGAAGAACAGACCCAAGTCCCTTTTTTTCAGGGTGGTCACCTAGAACAGTCACTAAACGAACGGTTGTAAGTCGAGGGCTACCTTAGCACGATGTTTTTGCATTCTGTCCCTATTTACCCCTCCATTTGTAGGTTGGTGTGTTCTGGAGTCATTGCAAAACTGCATTTTGTCATTAAGTGGGTCTTAAAAGGGTGGAGAATTAACTCCTGAGGCCGGGTTGCAAATGGCAGAAGGTTGCAACTAGAAGGATTTCCCAAAGGTGCTTTTTTTTTTAAAAAAAAAAGAGGCAACTGGGCTTTCTGTTTTTTTCTTTGAAGAAATTTATCTTCTCCTCCAAGAAGCTGCTTCCATTCTGACTGGATGGTGGGGAGTGGAAGGATTGATATTCCTTGCAGACAGCTGGTCATTTGCATCCTTCTAGAGAGACGTTGAGGCCACTTGGAAGTGTGTCTGTGTCCTCAGAGTCACTTGAGTGGTGCAAATGGGTGTGGAGCCTTCTGACTGGATGGTGAGGAATGAAGGGATTGATACTCCTTGCAGACAGCTGGTCATTTGCATCCTTTTAGAGGGTCGTTGAGGCCATTTGGAGGTTTCTCTGTGTCCTCAGGGTCACTTGAGTGGTGCAAATGGGTGTGGAGCCTTCTGACTGGATGGTGAGGAATGGAGGGATTGACACCCCTTGCAGACAGCTGGTCATTTGCATCCTTTTAGAGGGTCGTTGAGGCCACTTGGAGGTTTATCTGTGTCCTCAGGATCACCTGAGTGGTTCAAATGGGTGTGGAGCCTTCTGACTGGATGGTGAGGAATGGAGGGATTGACACCCCTTGCAGACAGCTGGTCATTTGCACCCTTTTAGAGGGTCGTTGAGGCCACTTGGAGGTTTCTCTGTGTCCTCAGGATCACCTGAGTGGTGCAAATGGGTGTGGAGCTTTCTTGGAATTGCACCGTCCTTTCAGCAGTTCCAAGAAGGCTCCACACCCCTTTGCACTATTCAGATGACACAGACAACCTCCAAGTGGCCTCAACAGCCCTCTAAAAGGATGCAAACGACCAACTGTCTACAAGGAGTATAAATTCCTTCCATTCCCCACCATCCAGTCAGAAGGCTCCACACCCATTAGCACCACTCGTGATCCTGAGAACACAAATAAACCTCCAAGTGGCCTCAACGACCCTTTAAAAGGATGCAAACGACCAACTGTCTGCAAGGAGTATCAATCCTTCCCTTCCCCGCCATCCAGTCAGAACTGAAGAAGCTTCTTGGATGAGAAGAGAAATGTCTTCAAAGAAAAAAACACAAAGTCCAGTTGCCTCTTGGGAAAAAAAAAAAAAAAGCACCTTTGGGACAACTTTGAGAATCTCCACAGACAACCAGAAGGATGACGGGATGCTTAAGATAACCAATCTACAAGGCTGGATCTTCCTGTCTGCGCCCATCCCAAACAGCCTGGCCCTAAACTTATGCTCAGAGGCTGTGGGTCAGTGGTGGGGCTTGGTCAGGAGGCCTCTGATCTCCTCTTCTCCTCCAGGCTGACCGGCCGTAGCAGCAACGAGCCCAAGAGGATCAAGAAAAGCAAGATGATTGCCAAAGCTTTCTCCAGGAGGAAGGACCTGCAGCACAACCCCGAGCAGGAACTTTCCTTCAGCCTCCGCACCGTCTCGCATGAGGGACCCGTCGGTACGTCCTTGAGAAGGAAGAAAAACGAGGATGCTTGTGCTGTGGGGTCTTTAGTACGAGGATTTTCTTACAGCAGACGTTTCATGACCCAACTAGGGAACATCATCAGGCCTAGGAGGGTGTGGGGGTTTGTGGAGAGGAGGAGGATTGTGGGGGTCCTTGGTGCTTGGGTTTTTTTTTTTCTTGCAGACGTTTCATGATCCTATTAGGCAACCTCATCAGCACTAAAAGAGAGTGGTGTTATATAAACAGGAAGCAAAGTGTGCTCCCTTCTAGCACTGAAAATGTTCCCGAGTTGGCTCATGAAATGTCGGTTGTGATAAAAATCAACCGTTCAGGTATTCAGACAATTGGAGACACGTGAACGATAAAAGCTTTCTTATGAAGCTTTTGCAAAAGGGAATTCGGCTCATGGGCAGAGGACATGGTTCCCAGGAAGGCTGGGGTTTATATACAGTCTCAAATATACAGTCTCTGCCCCTTTCCAGGTTCACAATCTATCCAGCTACGTATCTTCCTAGGCAACACCCCTATTATTATTGTAGCGTAGCATCTGTTTCCTCGTCCTGTTTATTACCCTTTTCCAATTCCAGTAATCTCCATCATAGACATGACACTGGACAGCCTGACCTGCCAATTATATCACCTTTATACAAAACAATGGAGAATTCTTACATAATATTCCAGTAAATTATCTTAGGTTAACACAGAGGTTAAAAATGGTGTTACCATTGCTTTATATTTTCACAGGTGTAATTTTACATATCGCAGTCGGCAAGAAAATCAGCATGCTTAGAGGGCACCAAGCACCCCACAGTCCTGGTCCTCCTTCATCTTCCTCTCCTTTCTTCCTTCCTCTTCCTCTTCCCCTTTACCTCCTCCTCTCCACAAATCTCACTCCCTTCTAGCATTGACGATGTTCCCTAGCTGGGTCATGAAATGTCTGCAAAAAAACCACCAAGCTCAGAGAGCACCAAGGACCCCACATTTCAACCCCGAGCTACAAATATTAATATATATATATATATATTTGTTTCTCTTCCCAGCCGGTTTGGCGTTCGACATCAGCGAGCCTTCGGGGGACATGAGCTCAGCTTGGGCGCAACATGTGACCAAGATGGTGGCCAGGAGAGGTGCCATCCTCTCTCAGGATGTCTCTGTCACCCCTGTAGCCACACCAGGTAATGGCCTTCGTGGAGGTTGGATGGGCAGGAAGTCAGGCTGGGCTGTCAGAGCTTGAATGCCATTGGAAGGTCCCCTCTTGGGGCAGTGTGGGCATTCCACCCATTGGTGTCCATTCTATCTTGACTCACTGCTGCGAGCTGCTGGCCAGAGACTGGAAATGCAAGTAGTCCACTTGTAATGCATGACTCTTGGCCTGAAACGTTTAGCAATGGGGAGAGGGACATTCTTCTGCTTTCTTTAAGGGAGGGGTCACCTGGAAAGGTAAAAAATGTGCCATCCAGGGGTGTTTGTGTATGTGTATGTGCGTGTGTGTGTGACAGAGAGAGAGAGAGAAGGAAAAAGGAAGGAAGGAAAGAAAGGAAGGAAGGAAGGAGAGATTTGGTCTGCAAATAGGCAACGCCTGGCCAAAAACTAAATTTGATTTACTTTATACCAGGGTGGAATGAAAATTAACCGTGCAGGCAGTCCTCGACTTATGACCACAGTTTGAGCCCAAAATGTTGTTACTAAGTGAGACTGTGGTTAAGTGGGTTTTTCTTCCCCATTTTAGAACCTTTCCTGCCACGGTTGTTAAGTGAATCACTACAGCTTCTCAGTTAGTCACATGGTTGCTTAAGCACGTCTGATTTCCTCATCGACTTGGGCTCTCCACAAGGTCACAAAAGGAGGACCCTGTGACCGTCATAAATACGAGTCAATTCTCAAGCGTCTGAATTTTAATCGTGTGACTACAGGGATGCTGTAAAACTTGTCAGTTGCGGACAAATGGTCATGTCGCTTTTTTCAGTGGCCTTGTAATTTTTTTTACTCCAGAACTGCCTGTAATTATTTAAATGCCATAGGAATAGTGGTCACCTATCTTAAGTAAAATAAATCATAATTGTCATTTTGAGCGTTTATACCAACGAGAATATATCTCCTGAACAAAAACTCCACACTGGTGACAGGAAGGGCATCCGGCCAGTAAACACTCGGCTCCATTCAGTTGGCCAGACTCCACCCCGATGCAAGGGATTATGGGGTCATTAAAAAGAGATGATTTACTTGATCCTTGAGTGGTGCAGTGGCCTAGAGGTAGAGCTCTCGCCTCACAATCAGGAGGCTGTGGGTTCGATCCTAGGTAGAGGCAGATATGAGATGAGAATTTATCTGCTGAATAGAAGTCCACACTGGTGACAAGAAGGGCATCCGGCCAGTAAACACTCAGTTCTATTTAGTTGATGATCATCATCTTCTTTTAACGACCCCATAATCCCTTGCGGGGTGGAGTCTGGGCAACTAAATGGAACTGAGTGTTTACTGGCCAGATGCCCTTCTTGTCACCAGTGTTTGAGTTACTTAACAGACACCTTGCTTATTAATGGGGATTCAGTTGTGGTTTTAAGATGGGAATTACCTATAAATTACAGAAGGACAAGAAAACTACTATTCCCTTGGTGTTAGGTGGCTAATAACAGGCAAACAGATAAATGTAGGCCTCAATTTACAAACACTCATTTTGTGACTTCAAATTTAAAACAGCGCCGAAAAAAAGAGATTTATGAACGTTTTTCACACTTATGACTCTTGCGCTGTCCCTGTGGTCACCTGATCCAAGTTCAGCCACTTGGCAACTGACTTGTAGTTATGACGGTTGCAGTGTCCCCCAAGGCTCCTGTGATTCCCCTTTTCCAGCCTTCCCTCAAGCAAAGCAACCAGTTTCACTTAACCAACTGTGTTACTAGCTGAAGAACTGCAGTGATTCGCTTAACGCCTGTGGCAAGAAAATGGGGCAAAACTCATTTTACAGATGTCTCGCTTAGCAACGGAAGTATGGGGCTGAATGGTGGTCATAAGGCCGGTGTCAGGATGCCGGCAGTGACCCCCATTTAAATCATGAGCCTTGAGCCAAACTTCCAAACCTTCAAAGGGATTTATTGGGAGTTACCATGCCGGCACTGCCTGGGTGCAGCTGACTCTAAGACACATCATTCATTGTAACCTTTGACCCTGGTTTTCCCCACCTCTGGGTGTATCCTAATTCATATTGTCCAATGGGACACCTCCATAGCCCAGACTCATCAATCAGGCTCTCCAGCTAGGGCAGAAATTTCAGTCACCTAGTCATTGTCTTTGAAAACATTGATGGAATGCACTTTCAGTTTGCAAGCTGCCGCATTGCTCCCCCTCCCTTTCTGTTGGCCACTCTAAAAAGACCACAGAAATATTTGATGAGTTGACAGCCGAGACTTCTGGGGATACGAAGGGCACAAAATGCAAAAGCTTCCATCTGTCCTGTCCCCAACCTCCCAAAATGAGACCTAGCGGTCTTACGACAGCTGCCAGTCCCCTTCCTCTGGGAATCTGGTGGAGCTTTACCTGTGGAATGACGGCTCTCTCGCCCTCCTTTTTCAGTGCCGCCCGAGGAACGGGCCAGTCATTGGCTGATAGAGGGTGAGTTCTCCTCCCGGCGGGCCAAGAAAACAACCCGGAAGAAAAAGAAGCACAGGAAGAAGAAGGAAGTTGGCCCCTCTGGGATGGCGGCTGAGACTTACGCCCCGAATTACTTCGCCCTGGGGGCCCCCAGCTCCATCCCGCGCCTGCCCCGGCTCCCCCAGACCAAGTGTTTTGTCACTGACCCGCAGCAAAACCAAGCTCTGGATGACGTCCTTTGGTCTCGAGCGGACCCCGAGTGGAGACCCCGAGCCCCCCCACAGCTGGAGCCCCCCCTGGCCAGGCTGCCCCGGGGCCTGCCCCCCGGC
This sequence comes from Hydrophis major, assembly GCA_033807585.1. Taxonomy (NCBI): domain Eukaryota; kingdom Metazoa; phylum Chordata; class Lepidosauria; order Squamata; family Elapidae; genus Hydrophis; species Hydrophis major. The sequence goes on along the minus strand of CM066331.1, from coordinate 213,498,439 downwards.
AGCTGCCGGCGTAACAACCCCCCGGATCTCATCAACCACCCCTTTTGCCCCGATTTGGGGGGTCCCGAGGAAACGGGGCCGGGAGGTGGAGCGTGGCTGTTCCCCGGACAGCAGCCGTCGTGTTTTCGGGGGGCTGCCTTCTCCGTTCCCCCCAGGAGCTCTGCAGCTTTGTTCCCAAGCAGTGACATATACGGGGTGCAGCCGCCTCTGGGCAGATGGGGTGAGTTGCCCCCCATCCATTCCCGGACAAACCTGATGGATGCCGAGTTGGTAGACCTGGACTCCGACTTCTAGAAGGCTCGGCTTGGAAGTCGATCAGCCGTGGGGGGTTTGGGAGAAAGAGGGGGAAGGGGCTGCCCCTTTGGGACCTCACTAGGGGTTCTTCTACCCCCAATGCCTTCGAGGAGACCGAGAGAGATTATTGGAAGAGTCTGTCCTTGGGCGCCTTCTGAAGACCATCCTTCCTTCCCTCCCCCCATCTTGCGGACCTCTGCAAGAAGACCAAGGGTGGGATTGTCCTTCTGGTTTTGGTATGTGAAACTCAAGAGCGTTTCTAGCGTCCGGAATGACGAAAACACTGCATCACCATTTGCACCCCTGGCACTGATGATGCTACCTAGGTGGGTCATGAAACGTCTGTAAGGAAACCACCAAGCTCAGGTCCATCAAGGACCTGCCACAGCCTGGCCTTCCTTCCTTCCTTCCTTCCTTCCTCCCTTGTTCCTAGTTAGCAATAGCCCTTAGATTTATATACCTCTTCACGGTGCTTCACGAACCTCTCTAAGCAGTGTATAGTCAGCCTGTTGCTCCTTCCTTCCTCCCTCCCTTTCCTCCCTCCCTCCTTCCTTCCTTCCTTCCTCCCTCCCTCCCTCGTTCCTAGTTAGCAATAGCCCTTAGACTTATATACCGCTTCACAGTGCTCCAAGACCCTCCTAAGCAATGTATAGTCAGCCTGTTGCTCCTTCCTTCCTTCCTTCCTTCCTTCCTTCCTTCCTTCCTTCCTTCCTTCCTTCCTTCCTTCCTTCCTTCCTTCCTTCCTTCCTCCCTTTCCTCCCTCCTTCCTTCCTTCCTCCCTCCCTCGGTCCTAGTTAGCAATAGCCCTTAGACTTATATACCGCTTCACAGTGCTCCAAGACCCTCCTAAGCAGTGTATAGTCAGCCTGTTGCTCCTTCCTTCTTTCCTTCCTTCCCTCCCCCCTCCCTCCCTCGTTCCTAGTTAGCAATAGTCCTTAGACTTATATACTGCTTCACGGTGCTTCACGAACCTCTCTAAGCAGTGTATAGTCAGCCTGTTGCTCCTTCCTTCCTTCCTTCCTTCCTTCCTCCCTCCCTCCCTCGTTCCTAGTTAGCAATAGCCCTTAGACTTATACACCGCTTCACGGTGCTTCACGGCTCTTTCTAAGCAGTGTATAGTCAGCCTGTTGCTCCTTCCTTCCTTCCTTCCTTCCTTCCTTCCTCCTTCCCTCCCTCGTTCCTAGTTAGCAATAGCCCTTAGACTTATACACCGCTTCACGGTGCTTCACGGCTCTTTCTAAGCAGTGTATAGTCAGCCTGTTGCTCCTTCCTTCCTCCCTCCCTCCCTCCCTCCCTCCCTCCCTCCTTTATTCCCTATGATGTTCCCTAGTTGGGGCATAAAATGTCTGCAAAAAAACAACCAAGCTCAGAGACCATCATGGGCCTTCCTTCCTTCCTTCCTTCCTTCCTTCCTTCCTTCCTTCCTTCCTTCCTTCCTTCCTTCCTTCCTTCCTATCTCTCCTTCCTTCCATCCTTTCCTTCTTCCTTCCCTCCCTCCCTCCTTCCCTCTCATTTCATCTCCTTCCTTCCTCTCTCCCTTCCCTCCTCATGTGTCCTCCTTCCCTCCCTCCCTTCTCATCTTCCATCTTTTCCTTCCTTCTCATCTCTCTTCCCTTCCCTCCTTCCTCCCTCCCAACCATCGCCAAACAAAAACGGTCATAAAGTCAGGACGGCTATATGATGACCTGCCTAGCAAATCACACAACAACTAATGACTAATTCCAGACACAATTATGGTCACAATTCCAGGACTGCCTTGTACGTTTATGTAAGGGGCTCTAGGTACTGTACCTGAATCTATTGCTTTGGGCGTCTTCCCTACCTGTCACAATTCTGAGCAGGAAGTAGGAGGGGGGGGGGTTATTTCAAAAAAGGTTCATTTCAAAAAAGGAGATTTCTTTGAGAAGCTCCCAATGAGATGAAGGACGTTCTCCATGGAGAGGTTGATTTGGGTGTCTTCTCAAGTGATCCATGGCTGAGAATGCTTCAAAAGTTTGAAGACCATGAATTGTGATGGACCCACCAGGAACTATCCAGATGTTAGATCAGTGTTCCTCAACTCTGTCCACTTTAAGATGGGTGGACTTCAACACTCGAATTCCCCAACCAGCGATGGAGCTTGTAGTGTTCACCTTCATCCTCTCCGTGGTGGGACCAGATGGAGGTGGGAATTAGAATAGGGAGTAAGCAGGGAGGCTGCGTTGAATGGAAGACTTGGAAGTCCACCCTTCTGAAAAATGGCCAAGGTGAAGGAATACCATGTCTACCATCTGGATCATGGGTTTTCAAACTTGACAGTTTAAGACTTGTGGACTTCAGCTCCCAGAATTCCTCCTCCAATCATGTTAGTTCAGGAATTCTGGGAGTTGAAGTCCACAAGTCTTAAAGCTGTCAAGTTTGAAGACCCTTGATCTGGATTGTCCCTGGTAACCCACCATACCTTTGACCTTCAAACTCTGTCATCCATCTCTGGCCCTTCCTGATGGACCTCAAGATCTAACCTTAACATATCACCATGTCTGGTTTGAAGCTTTTTGCCGACATCCGTAAGACATCCTAGTTGGATTCTTCACCATAACTTCTCAAGTCTTCATTGCATGAGATCAACCCAAGTAGAAGAAGAATTTTCTGAGGTCACCTGGACCTCAGTCTGAAAGCCTCAAACTTCTGTAGAACTCTCTTTCCCACACCCTATGCTGTGCCTCTACTTCCCTGCACAGCTTGATGGGATTTGTAGTCTTCACCTTCATCCTCTTCCCTGGTGGGACCAGACGGCGATAGGAATTAGAACATGGAGTAAGCATAGAGGCTGGGTTGAATGGGAAGAGGCTGTAGCAACGTGTTCAAATAATTCCAGGTTTGTTACTGGTTTTTTTTTTAATATACTACCCGTATGCATAATGCAAAGTTTTTGTCTGTTTTTCAGGGTTGCAAAATCTAAACATTTTATCATCTCTAATAAGGAATTTCTTTGGAAATCTTTGGATAACCTTGGGAATTTTGGCACAATCTCCTGGCTGGATTTAAAACCCGCTAAACTCATCCAGGGTGCCCACAAACATCTGTTGGCTAGTTTCTGTGCTCCAGATGATATTTCTACTTGTATACACAGGTATTCCTCAAGTTACAACAGTTCATTTAGTGACCGAAGTTATATTGGCACCGAAAAAAGCGACTTAGGGTGGTTTTTCACACTTAACGAGGCGGTTGTAGCATCCCCATCATCACACGATGCAAATTGTGACCCTTGGCAACTGGCCTGTATTGATGTCACAAATATGTGCCAGCAGAATTGTGATGGTGTGAGGATGCAGAGCCAGTCATAAGTCTGAGGACCAGTTTTAAGCCCCGCTTAAAACCCTTTTGGGGTAACTTCAAGAGGTTGCTGAATAAATTCGTGTAAGTTGAGGACTATCTGTGTCACGTTTATATCTTTATTTTTGGAAAATAAAATGTGCCCCCAACACTTACAAGAATATTGGCAGTCAGGATTCACCGTTTTTGTGTTACTTTTTAATTTGGGGTTGTTTAAAAAGATTAAAAATTGTTTAAAAAGAAAAAAAAAAGAATTTCACTAACTTGGAATTCAGCTGGTTAAGTCGGTGTGAATGTTTTTTTTCCTTACCTATTATTAAATGTTCTACCTGATTATTCTTGACTCTTGAAGAATGTATCTTTTCTGTCTACCGAGAGCATTTGCACCAAGACAAATTTCTTGTTTGTCCAATCACACTTGGCCAATCAAGAATTCTATTCTATTTTCTATTCTATTCCTATTTCTTTTCCTCTGTTCTATCCTTATTCCTAATCTATTCTATTCCTTATTCTATTCTAAATAAAGATTCTATTCCATTCCATCCCATTCCATTCTATTCTTTCCTTATTCTGTTCTGTTCTCTATATTCTATTCTTTCCTGTTCTATTCTAATTCTATTCTAAACTCAGGAGGGTTAAAACTGATTTAACCCAAAATCTTAATTGAACTCAACTACAAAATCTTTTAACTGAATTAAATGGGCAGCATGCAACAACAGAAATGGAAGTCTGCAAGATGTGAAAAGGGCAATATATGTGTTTGTGTGTGTGTGTGCGTGCGTGCGTGCCAGAAGATGGCAATACAGAGCAGCATTTGAATTGTGCATTTCGCTTTCCCAAACTCTTCCCCCTCCAAAAGCTGACAGATTTATACGACAAAAGCCCTACTATTAACCCTGGTTGGGTAAAACACGGTTCCTGGCTCTGCAGAAAAAGCCAAGATGCAGTGAATCCTCGACTTACGACCACAGTTGTGATCAAAATTTCTATTGCTAAATCAGAAAGGTGTTAAGTGAGTTTTGCCCCGGGCCTCAGTTGGAAAAGTGAATCACTGCAGCTGTTATGGTTGTTAGTGAATCACGTGATCCCAGGGACACTGTGGCCGTCGTAAATATGAGTCACTTGTCAAGTGTCTGAATTTCAGCCGTGGAGGTGCTGCTAACTTAAGAAATGCAATGATTCACTTAACAACCAGGGCAAGAAAGATAAAAAGGCAAAAATTTACTTCACTGCTGTCTCACTCAGCAACAATAATTTTGGGCTCCGTTGTCATGAATCAAGGATTACCCATATTGTGTTTTTACTATGCTCTGATTTTTGCAAAGGGAAGAGACATTCTCTCAATCTGACTTGGTTTTTGATCTCTGCAATCTGGCCACCTCATGCAGGGACTCCTCAACTTACGACCACAATTATGCCCAAAATTTCTGTTGCTAAGCAAGGCATTTGTTAAGTGAGTTTCTCTCCCCCCCCCTCCATTTTACGACTTTACTTGCCAAAGTTAAGTGAATCCTTGTAGCTGTTCACTTAACAGCTTCGGCAAGTTTAAGTGAGTCACACGGGCGTTGAGTGAATCTGGCTTCCCCACTGATGTGGCTGGTCAGAAGATTGCCAACTTGTGACTGTCATAAACGCGAGTCAGTTGGCAAGCGTCTGGATTTTCATCACGTGACTATAGGGATAGACTGCAATAGTCGTAAGTGCGGGAATCTGTCGTAACTCACTTTGCTGTCGGTGTAAGTTCGATCACTAAATGAACCATTGTAAATCGAGGACTTGTTGTGTATAAAAGTAGATGTCAGGATTCCAGCAATCACCCTATTCTAATCATCCATTCTAAATAAAGATTCTATTCCATTCCATTCTATTCTTTCCTTATTCTGTTCTGTTCTGTTCTCTATATTCTATTCTTTCCTGTTCTGTTCTTTCCTATTCTATTCCATTATTATTTAGATGATTCTCGAGCCAAACTTCAACCAACTTCAAATGATTTATTAGGAGCAACATGTCAGCATTGACCTAAACAAAGCCAACTCTGCCCTACGTCATTTACAGTCCTCTGTGACCCTGTTCCCCCCCTCCCCCGGCCTGGGTGTGTCATAAATCAGATTCTCCAATTGAGCACCTTCACGGGCTGGGTGTCATCAATCATGTTCTCCAATTAAATATATTCACAGGCAAAAGCTCTGGTAGTTTAGTTACAATCCTTCAAAGAAAAGAGTTGGAATGTACGTTTGCTTTTCCCCTGTCATGCCCCTTATGGAGACTGACTCCAAAGGAGAGGAGGAACAGCTGACAGGGAGTGGAAATGTGGCTCCGGAGGTTGTGGAGGAGGCTGGGGAAGGGCAGAGGCCGGCTGGGCAGTTGGAGGAGGACCCAGGCCCATCCCCTCTCCATCCTAGGGCACGTAGGGAGGAGAGGATAAGGGAGAGGCGTAAATGGCATGGTCTACGGGGGAGGAAACTTTGGTCAGAAAAAAAAAAGGAAAAATAGCAAGTTTGCTGGGTAAGGAGTGGGCAGGGAGGGTTCCTGCGGGCCATGTAGGCGGCACGGCCTTGTGTTCCTGTGCAGCCTGGATTAATTGCTTTGGGGGGGAGTGACATTTCTTTGAGGACCACCAAAATTTTCCCACCCGTTGTGCGACCGCTGATCTATAGTATCTATCCATCTACCTATATCATCTATCATCTATCTATCATCTATATCATCTATCATGTATATCATCTATCAATCATCTGTCTATATCATCTATCAATCATCTATCTATATCATCTATCAATCATCTGTCTATATCATCTATCATATTCTATATCATCTATCTTCTATCATCTATAAATCAACTATCATCTATCAATCATCTGTCTACCCTCTATATCCTCTATCAATCATCTGTCTATCATATATCAACTATATCAAGGGTCTTCAAAGGACAGGTTGGACTTTAACTCCCAGAATTCCTAACATGACTGGAGGAGGAATTCTGGGAGTTGAAGTTCACAAGTCTTGAAGCTGTCAAGTTTGAAGACCCCTGATCTATATCTTCTATCGGTCATTATCATCTATCAATCATCTATATCATCTATATCTATCATCTCATTATCATTTATCATCTATGTATATCTCTATTATCTACTATCTAGCTAGTAACAGTTCTTATGTTTGAGTCTCCAGGCTTTTAATCATCTTTGTTGCTCTTCTCTGCACTTTTTCCAAAGTCTCCACATCTTTTTTGTAATGCGGGGACCAAAACTGGATGCAGCATTCCAGCTGTGGCCTTTATGTGCTAATATTTCCCACAGATTTTGATTCTGTGCCTCTGTTTATACAACCAAGGATTGTATTTGCTTGTTTGGGCTGTTTTTGATGTAGGAGCAAGAGAATAAAATAGAATTGGCAAAGTGTGATTGGACACACAAGGAATTTGTCCTGGTGCAAATATGCTCTCAGTGTACATAAAAGAAAAGAGACATTCACCAAGAGTCAAGAATCATCAGGTGCAACACTAAATAATAGGGTACAATAAGAATAGAATAGAATAGAAAAAAATGGAATAGGAATAGGATAGAAAAGGAATAGAATAGAATAGAAAATAGAAACAGAATAGACTAGAATATGATAGAATAGAATAGAAAATAGGAATAGAATAGAATTCTTTATTGGCCAAGTGTGATTGGACACACAAGGAATTTGTCTTAGTGCAAATGCTGTCAGTGGACATAAAAGGTTCATTGGTCAACAGTCAAGAATCATCAGGCGCAACACTGAATAATGATTGTCATAGGGGACAATAAGCAAAGGAAGGAAGGAAGAAGGAAGGAAGGCAAATGAGGAGGAGAAAAGGAAAGGAGGAGAAGGAACAGAAAGGAGAAGATGAAAGGAGAAAGAAGAAGAGGAAAGGAGGAGGAGAAAAGGAAAGTAGGAGAGAGGAAAGAAGGAAAAGAAAGGAGAAGAAGAAAAGAGGAAAGGAGAATGAAAAGAAGGGAGGAGGAAGAAGTGGAAGAAGAGGGGGAAAAGAGGAAAAGGAGAAGAGGAAGAAGAGAAATAATAACAACATAATAATAATAATAATAGAGGACGGTCATCAGCCATGCAGTCTAGCAAGGGAAAGGGTGATGGGTCCTGGAGTCCTCCTCAAACTCCCACGCGAGCTACCCGGGTGAGAAACCCTTAGCCTGCCAAAGCCCCCCCTCTCTCTCGCCTGCCCCCCAAAGCGGCCAAGGGGCTCCTTCTTCGCCCCAGACCCGCCGCGTGGCTCTTGGGAATTGCAGTCCCGCACCTCCGGAACAACCTTTCGGGCGAGCGCCTGCCGCCCCCTCTGAGCCGAGCGTCGAACTGCAGCTCCCAAGAGCCTCCGCGCGGAGGGGGGGTGATGGTGGAAAGCGCCCTTCCTCCCGCCTCCTCTCCCGCGCAAAGCCCGCCGGGAGCGGCAGTCCTCCGAACCCTCGGCCGCCGCTCTCCGCAGCCGGGCGTGGGACTCGTCTCCCGGCGTGCCCCGCGCGCGGCGGTGGGCGGTCCCGGAGGGCGTGGTCCAGCCTGAAGGGAGCCGGGCGGGCGAGTGAGGCTTCGCGGCTGAGGGGCACGATGATGTCGGTGCGGGTGGCGGTCCCGCCGGCCGTGGAGCTGAAGGAGCTGGCCGGGCCTCTGGACAAGCCCCCGGCCGCTGCCTCCGCCGCCGCCTCCTCCTCCGTCGCCCCCGGCCCCTGCTCGCCGCATCACGCCGAGCCCGACCCGGCCCCGGCGCCCCCCGGCTCGGCGCCTGCGGCCAAAGCCCCCCAGGCCTCGGCCATGAAGCGCTGCGAGCAGCCGACGCTCCGGCTGACCGGCGACGGGGGCGACGGGGCGGGCGGGCAGCTGGGAGAGGCGCTGGTCAGCCCCGACGGGACCGTCACGGAGGCGCCGCGCACCGTCAAGAAGGTAAAGCGCGCGCGGGGATGGGGGGGGAATCTCTCTCTTCCCCTCGGTACTACAGGGCCCATCGTCCCCTGCCTCGCCCCCCCCTCCGGCCCGGTGAAGGGTGGGGGTGTTGGGAAGGAACCGCACAGCCAGGATGGCTTCCCCCTCCACTCCTCCTCCTCCTCCTCCTGCCCGTGTGGGACTTGTAGTCCCGAGGGGGGGGGGAGGGTTGATGGGACTTGTAATCCCTGGGGGGAAGGTTGATGGGACTTGTAGTCCCTGGGGGGAGGGTTGATGGGACTTGTGGTCCCTGGGGAGGAGGGTTGGTGGGTCTTGTAGTCCCTGGGGGGAGGGTTGATGGAACTTGTAGTCCCTGGGGGGGAGGGCCCCCATGAAAGACCCCCCTCCCTCCTCTTGGGGCCCTCTGCAGCCTAGGATGGGGGGTCTTTCAAGCCTGGGGGGGGGTTGTGGATCTCCTTCCCTCACTACAGGGCCCATCGTCCCCTGCCTCCCCTCTGTCCTGGGGAAGGGTGGGGGGGTTGGGAAGGAACCACACTGCCAGGATGGCTTCCCCCCCCCAAACTCCTCCTGTGGGGTGGGTGGGAGGGGTTGATGGGAGTTGTAGTCCTGGGGAGGGTCCCCAGGGAAGACCTCCCCCTCCCTCCTAAGATCTTTTGCAGCCTGGAGTAGGGTGGGGGGGTCTTTCAAGCCTGGGCGGCGGGGGCGTTGTGAAGTCTGGGTAGGGGCGCAGATCGGGGGTCCTGCCCTCTGCAGTCATTGGAGGGGGGGTCGTTTGAGGGTCTTTGCAACCTGGGGGAAGGGGGCAGCATCACGGGTCTGGGGAGCCTGGGGGAGAGATCGGGGGGGGGGGTCTTGCCCTCTGCAACTTTGGGGAAAAGGGATGCAGGAGGGTCTTTGCAGCCTGGGGGGAGTTTGGGGCTCTTGCCCTTTGTGGCCTGGGGAGGGGGCATCGGGGGTGTGTGTCTTTCTTTGGAGTCTGCATGTGTGAGGGTATTTGGGGGGGGTCTTTGCCACCTGGAGGGGTCGGGGTCTTGCCTTCTGCAGCCTTTTTGGAAGGAGAGGGTCAAGAGTCTTTGCAGCCTGGGGGCAGATGGGGGGGGTCTTGCCCTCTGCAGCCTTGGGGAGGGGGATGCAGGAGGGTCTTTGCAGCCTGGGGGGGGCGAAGATCAGAGTCTTGTCCTTTGTAGACTTGGGGGGGGTCGAGGGTCTTTGCAGCCTGGGGGGGGGTCCATCAAGGATCTTTCTTTGCCGTCTTGGGGGAGACGCGATGTTCTTGGCCCCTTGGGGAGGGTGGGAGGGATTTGAGGGTCTTTGCAGCCATGGAAGGAATCAGGGATCTTGCCCCTTTGCAGACTTGCAGGGGGGAGTCAGGGGTCTTTGCAGATGGAGGGATCGGGGGGGGGCTTGATTTTTGTAATCTGGGGGTGGGGAGGTGTCATCGAGGGTCTTTCTTTGGAATCTGGAGGGAGGGTTGAGAATCTCTGCTGCCTGGGGTGAGTCTTGTTCTCTGCAGCCTTGGTGGGAGGGTCAGAGCATCGTTGGGCAGTGGCCATGGGTCAGGGATCTTTCCCTCGACAACTGGGAGAAGTTGGTGGTCTTACAGCCCCCTTCCTCCGAGGAATTGATGGTCAGAGGGGGGAAGTTGCCCAAAGAGCACCTACCCTGATATCAAACCGGTCTGCCCCCACCCACCCCCGTTTCCTAGCCCCCCCCCTTGAGTCCCCATCGGAAGCTTCCTGTGACCTGCTCTGGGTGGCCTGAAGCCACCTCTATCTCCAGCCAGGAGAGGCCCTTGGTACCTTCCCTGAAGGAAAAGCATCCCTGCTTCCTGGCCTCCACCATGCAAAGACCCCTGGCCAGCATGGCCTTGTTCCAGGCATGCCGGCAGCCCCACGTGGCAGTGCCAGGGGGCTTTCTGTATCTAAGCACGGACAGGCTCCTCTTCAGAAGTTTTCATTAATCATCCAAGTGTTTCTCCTGCCTCAGTGTGGAGAGCAATTTTATGCAGGTCGGCCTTGGTTGATTTATTCATTGTAGGTGCCGCTTGTCTCACTGGGGCTCTGGGAATAAGAGAGAGAGAGCCAGTTTGGTCTAGCAGTTAAGGCACCAGGCTAAAAAATGGGAGACGGTGAGTTCTGGTCCTGCCTTAGGCATGAAAGCTGGCTGGGTGATTTTGGGCCAATCCCTCCTCCCTCTCTCAGTTTTGCTCTCCCTTAAATTACATCGTGGTTCGTGGATTCTAAGACATGTTTCAGTGGAATCTATATTTGGGGTTGTCAAGTTTTTCTTCCCTTGCATTTCCTGAGGCTCCGTTTGTGTCCCCTTCTCTTTTTTTTAATTTAAAAAAAATCTTTATTGAAATTCAAGATATTAAAAAAGTTACAAAATATTAAAAAGATTTGCAAAAGTTTCTGTAGAAGAAGTTAATAAATAATATCTTTCAGCGTCACTTTCTTGGCAGTGCCATACCGCTTTGTGTCCACTTCATGACAGCCCAAGCAGACAAAAATAGAGACCTGGGTACAGTATATTTAACTCAGGAAGCCTTCAAACCGTCCGCGGTCCAATATTTGAGGGGCTGCCCCAAAAATGAGGGGGGGGGGGTCAATCTATTCCAAAGCCCCAGAAGGCAGGATGGAAATTAACCAAGGAGAGAAAAAAACCTGGAACTGAGCAGAAATTTCCTGGCGGTGAGGACAATGAATCAGTGGAACAGCTTGCCATCAGAAGTTGGGGATGCTCCAACACAGAAGGTTTTAAGAAGAGATTGGACAGTCTTGTATCCAAAATAGTTTCGGGTCTCCAGCTTGAGCTGGGGATTGGGCTAGAAGACCTCCAAGGTCCCTTCCAACTCTGTTATTCTGTCAAGTCACCCTACCGTGCCCCCCCCCCCATGTTTTGAATTCTGGCAAAAGTTTCCCAGCACCTGCTGATCTTCCGCAGAATTCTTTCCCAGGTGAAAGAAGAGCGAAAGGGAAACAGGTGCCTCAGGAGGGATTTTACCGTTGAATAACTGAAGATAAAACAATGGCTTCTGCGCCCAGGAATGTTGCTTTGCCTGATAGGACAGTGTCTTATCTTTCTTTTTTCCTGGTTCTTGGGGTTAATAAGCTGTGTGGGAACTCAAGGCTGTGAAGCTTTGGAATAAGAATTAAGGGATAATGGCTGCTCAGATAAGCAGCGAAGCGTTTCAAACTCAGAACAAAAGAAGTCCAGTTGCTGTGACTCAACTTCCAGACAATTCGTGTTTGGTGTTTCTCAGCCTTTAAGATGGATGGATTTCAATTCCAGAATTCCCCTTGGGCTAGGGAATTCTGGGTGTTGAAGTCTGCCCATCTTAAAGGTTGAGAAACCGTGATCTATGTAATGAATGGAATAGAATAGGAAACACAATAGGAAACACAATAGGGAAGAATAGAATAGCGGATAGGATAAGGTAGGTTAGAATGCAGAATGGGATAGGAAAGGATAGGATGGGAACAGAGTAGAATGGAATAGGAAAGAATAAAATAGAGAACAGAATATGATAAGACTATGAATGAAACGAATCGAATAGGATTATGAATAGAATAGAATAGGATTTAGAATAGAATATTGTTTATTGGTCAAGTGTGATTAGACACAGGGCCATTATAGCCATTACTGTAGCACTAGGCAAATCCAAGATATTTACGCCCAGTAATTCTAATATACTTCTAATAGGTTGGATTCACGCGAAGGCGGACCCCTTAAATCTTGGTTCACAAAACCCAGTTGCTGTGATTGGTTTTCCCCTAACCCCGAATCACAGTCTACTCCAGCCACTGAATGTGACACGTTGTGCCAGAATACGAGCGACGACCCACTCCGAGCATCGGAAAATGAAGCCAGCTTGGTTTCCAAGTAAACCACCTCCCCCTACTAGCCCAGAAATGTTCAAAGGTGGCCTTGGTGCCATAGCTGGTTTGGAGGTGAGTCATACATAACCAGGTGTCCATGCAGTGCGTAGTTATAGAGCTGCAGAAGGCTACAATGGGTCTTCTGTAAGGCTGCCTGTAAGATTTGCCATTAAGTTGAGCCCCAAATTTCCTCTGGCAAAGCGAGGCAGTTGTTAAGGGAGCTTTGCCCTGTTTTACGACCATTCTTGATCCCATTGTTAAGCAGATAACTGCATTTTAAAAGACAGTAACCTGGTTGTTCAGCGAATCTGGCTTCCCCATTGACGTGGCCGGTCAGAAGGTTGCAAAAGGAGATTGCGTGATCCCGAGGACACGGCGACCGTTGTAAACACAAGTCACTTGCCAAGCATCCAGATTGTGATCACATGGTTGTAAGTGTGGAAAAACGGTCACCAGTCGCCCATTTCATTGCAGTTGTAACTTTGAACGGTCACTAAACAAGCGGTTGTAAGTCAGGGACTACCTATACCAGTCAGGTTTATGATTGCCATTGAGCCCAACATTTCCGGGGCTGAGCAAGACCACTGTTAAATGAGTTTTGCCTCATTTTGCAACCTTTCTTCCCGTTGTTAAGCGAATCGCTGAATAGTCCTTCAGTTAGTAATGGTCGTTAAGCAAATCCCATCGGCTTTGCTTGTCCGAAGGTCGCCAAAGGGGATCATGTGACACACACACACACTACCCGGCACGCTGCAACCGTCGTAAATGCGAGAGACCATTGACAAGTGTCTGAATTTTCATCACGTGACCATGGAGGATGCTGTGACGGTCATAAGTGCGGAAAACAGTCATGTTACTTTTTCCAGTGCCGTTGTAACGTCGAATGGTCCTTAAATGAAGAGTTGAGGTTTGCAGATACAATCTCTATTTTGAGAGGGTTCTTGGGGTAAATAAAGGCAGTTGGGAGAGATGGAGGGGCAGCTGTCCAGCAACCCCCCCCCCCCACCGCAATATTCTGTAATACGCCATGAAAAGACCTTGAAGTCTTGCAAAAAAAAAACCATTTTTGCCAACATCTACTCCCTCCTCCCCCCCCGTTCCCCCTTTTATTGGGTTCGAGGTGGGGATAGGAGGTCTCCCTGAAGCAAAGTGCTTCCATTAGACCCCCCCCCAGCCCCCTCCCTCAAACGCCAAAATTGTGGTTTTGGGGGAAATCGCAGGCTTGTCATTCTTGGTAGAAAGCTCTCCAATTGCGAGGTCGTTTCCCACGGAAAGCTCTATTTTAGGGAGACTCTCCATGCCACAGAAATGGCCCAGGGAGCAGGATCCTGTTTCTGGAGAAAATTAAATCCCCCGAGTCTTTCTGAGGATCGAACGGAACCAGTTAGATTTGGGAAGTCCATTGCTTCCACGGGGAAATATCGGATGTGGCTGGCTGAGCATCGTGGAAACTGCTGGATTAATAGCTCAAGAGTTGAACTCTGGGGGTCCTGGGTGCCCTCTGAGCTTGGTGTCTTTCTTGCAGACATCTCACGACCCAACTAGTTAACCGTGCATCAGTCTAGAAGGGAGGAGGATTTGGAAAAGGAAGACAAGGAGAGCCCTGTGGTCCCTTTGAGCTTGGTGGTTTTCTTTCAGATGTTTCACTACCCAACTAGGTAACAGCATCAGTGCTAGAAGGGAGGAGGATTTGGAGCAGGAGGAGGAAAGCTCTGAGGTACCTCCGAACTTGGTGGTTTTCTTGCAGACATCTCACTACCCAACTAGGTAACAGAGAGAGAGAGAGACAAGACAGGAGACACACACACACAGAGAATATAACTTTGTTACTTTGTACAGTAATCAGCATACATTAAAATGAAATTTTGTTGCATACAGCTCTCACCTCCAGCATACACTACATAAAAACAACAAAATAAATTTAAAAAGTATGACTATACTCATATAAGTTCTATGACACTGAGAAACAACATAGTCTGCTTCTGATATATCTGTGTACATGGCAAGAACAACGAATCTTGCAAGTTCCCCAGACGGATGGCCTAGGGAACAAAGCTGTTGCAGAATCTGGAAGTATTACCGTGGACCGTGGATCGCAAAAGGATAGAACATTTTTGGGAAGAACTTGTCCCCAATGTTTTGGCAGCTGGATGGATGTTGATAAAAATCGAATGAAATGTCATAGCGACAGACAGATAGGGGAACCTTCACGGAAGATATTTCCAAGGTTTGTGCTAATTGAAATAACCAGCATCACAAATATTCCAGTATTCAGTTTATTTTAACAATACAAGTTAACATTTTGGCATATCCTGTTAATTTACAAACCCCAATTGAACGATGTGTTTGTAGAAGGAATAAATATTAATCTTTTGGGGGAGGTGGGTTGCACACTTCCTGGCTATCAAACGCCTGTCAAACTTACCGCAATAAAGATTGGTGCAGCACTGCGGTTTAGAATTAAAATATAGGTCCTTTCTGCTTCTTGAAAAGCATTACTTGGGACTGAATGTTGAAAGATGCTGAGGGTTTTTTATTGAAATCATTATTTCACTCGCTGCAGATGGTGTTGCCTAGGTCTGGTTGCTGAGGAACAGGGAGCTTGTCCCAATAAACCTGAAGCTTAAAAAAAAAGCTGCTTAAGATGATATTGCAAATGATGTGATTCAGAACTTGGGGCTGAAAAGTCAAGCATTTGTACGTATCATTTGAATGAAAACCAGTGGATTCTATTTCCTGCTGCCAACTTAAACATGCTAACATAAAATAAATTACTGAGGGGGGAAAACCTTAAAGCTGGTTATATTATGGTGCAGAGTCCTGAGACTTCAAGAACTTATTGGACACAAATCTTTAATCAATAGAACTCCTACCATTTTCACCCCGAAATAAGGCCCTGTCTTATAATTTTTTGCCACCAAAAAAGGCACCAGGTCTTATTTTGGGGGGATGTCCTCCACTGACTAACCTCACTTGCGTGCATCGCTTCCGGCCTCCTTTTCACTGTCCGAGGCCTTCAGGAACTTCTTCTTCTGCGGCCAGCAAGGCTTTCCTGAAGGCCTCTGCAGCCTTCAGGATCGATCCAGAGCTTGGTTATCAACTCCAGAGGCCTTCAGGAAAGGCTTGCCAGCCTTGCCAGCTGCAGAAGAAATGGGGCAGCCAGGCAGGTGTTGTGGGGTGCGAGGTCTGGCTACACCTGTCCAAAGGTAAGTAGTAGGGCAGCTCCACCACCCCCAATCCCCACCCAAGCTTAATTTTTACCTGTCCACTCTGGAGTGGGTGGGATCTTAATTAGGGCTTATATTGGGCTCACATGTAAAAATCAAGCTAGGACTTACTTTCAGGGTAGGTCATATTTTCGGGGAAACAGGGTACCAAGAGCATTCAAACTTGAAACTTTAAAATGGGTGGACTTCAACTCCCAGAATTCCCTAGCCAGTATCTTAAAGTTGTCCCAGAACCTTCCCCAGTCTCCATTTTCTCGGCAGCAGAAAGATGAGCTTTGCTATACCTTGCACCTGTTTCGGGCTAGGAAAATAAAACAGAATATAGAATGGGAGGCTCTTTATTGGCCAAGTGTGATTGGACACACAAGGAATTTGTACAGACAAGCAAGAAAGTGATCAATCAATTTTGGCCTCCAAGGTTCTCTCACCTTTGCCGCTGCTGGTGTTACATTGCTTTATTTTTCTACCTCTCTGGCGTTGCATGTCAGAAGTGACCTTAACGGATGAACCTCTGCTGGAAAATATAAATGAAGACATTATAGGTGGCGATGAACATTTGCCTTTGGACAAACTCTTCCAATACCCTGGAATGGGTTGGTGAGGTCAGATATGGGCCGTCACTCAAAATTCTGCCTGTTACTTGATCTCAGATATATATATGTGTGTGTTTGCCACAGTTGAGCTTCTTCCATCAAGTATTTGGAGAGAAGCAACCTGGAACGAAGGAGAGACTTCCTGAGAATGGAAACAATTAACCAGTGGAACTCCTTGCCTCCATAGGTTGTGGGTGCTCCATCCCTGGAGGTTTTTCAGAGACTGGACAGCCCTTTGTCTAAAATGGCAGAGGGTTTCCTGCCTGAGCAGGCGGTTGGACTAGAAGACCTCCAAGGTCCCTTCCGACTCCGTTATTCATTTGTGAAGCAGAAGGAGACTCCTCGGGCTGGAAGGGACCTTGCCGGTCTTCCAGTCCAACCTCCTGCCCAAAGCAGCAGCAGCCCTTATCCCAATCCCATGGGGATCTCAGCCCCCTACAGCTGGCTGGGGAATTCTGGGAGTTGGAAGGCCACACCTCTTCAAGTTGCAAGGTTGAGATACACTAAAGAAATGGCAATATCTTTGTCTTTGTCACTCTCAATCTGTCTTTCCGTCTATGTCTCTCATCTCTTTTCTTCCTTCTTTTCCTTCCTTCCTTTCTTTTCCTTCCCTCCCCCTTCCCTTCCTCCCCTCTTTTCTTTCCCTCTTTTCCTTCTTTCCTTCCTTCCTTAGCTTATCGTTCCTGCTTTCTCTTGAATATTGAAGATTCGTTTTGCAGGAAGGAAGTGGGACGTTTCAGCCAGCCATCTGCCCTAATTGCACTAGGCATCCTCTTCATCTCCCTGCTGTGATTTTTAAAAGGGAACTATTTCTCTCATCCTGTTCTGTTGAGGAGATTGAACGATCCAGGGGAGAAGCCCACAAAAGAATTCAGTTGTTCTCCTTTGAAGAGGTCTGGCTGCCTTCCGGCTGGCTGGCTTTTTAGGAGTCAAGACTCCAGGTGTGGCTACCAACAAGGATGGCCTGTGTTTGGATTTGCATGCCTTGGAGATACTGGCCACGGGAGGCCCAGAGAAAGCCTCTGGGATCACCTGTTCCTTTTGAAGTCCAGAGGTTTTTATCTAAGCTGGTGCCATCTTCCTATTGGGACTATGGTAGGCAGATGATTGCAGAGGCCATGGGGGTTAAAATCCGATCTGTGCTCATCTCATCCTTACACAGCTTCCCAAAAAGAGTTGAGCACCTAATGCATGTACTGGGGAATTTAAACCTATGAAATTAGCACAGTGAGCCAAGCTCTGGGTAGAAAAGATATTTTATTGTCTTTACAAATATATATATATATATATATATATATATATATATGTTTTCTTAAGTTTTCGCGGGTACTTACATGTCTGGCATTCAGCTTTGTTCGGGTATTTTCCCACGTGGTGCTTTTAAAGTTGCTGAAACGTTGCTACAACTTTAAAAGCACCACGTGGGAAAATACCCGAACAAAGCTGAATGCCAGACATATATATATATGGATTTAATTTCCCTCTCTGGATTTAATTTCCACCCTGACCGCAGCACTTATGATGACCCAGGCAGAATACTTTTGAGAAGAGCCTGCCATAAAAACCCAAGAAGGAGGAGACTTTTCTCTGTGCCTCCCTGACAAAACCTGGAGTTTCTTAGGAGAGCTAAATAGTGGAAAATTCCTGAATGGGGACAAGGCACTTCAGGCTCAAAGAGTGGCAATTCCAAAGTAACCTTGGTAACCATTATCATTTCCATGGGCCTCTGTGGCAAGGCGGTCTCTGCATCTACCTAGGTTGCCTTCAGCCTGCAACCTTTGTGCCTGGAGCCAGTATCTTTTCATCAGTGGTTAGATTGGCATCCCAGCAGCTATTTCCTTCCCTGATCTGTGCCAGCAAATGGCCCCCCTAGGGAGCTGCAAAGAGCAGTGTTAATACTATAGAGGTCTCTGGAAAGAAAGCCTGCTGCTTCTATTCCAATTTAAAAAAATAAAATAAAATTCTGCATTCATATTTCCTGCTAAAAGATGGAATGCAATGCTATGGAATAGAACCGAATGTAGATAGAATAGAGTAAGAATAATAAGGAATCGAATAGAGTGGAATAGAACAGAATCACAGAATTGGAAGGGACCTTGGAGGTCTTCTAGTCCAGCCCCCTGCTTGGGCAGGAAGCCCTATACCATTTCAGACACATGGTTCTCCAATCTCTTCTTAAAAACCTCCAGTATTGGAAGCATCCACAACTCCTTCAAAGGTCTGGCATCTTTAATGGAAAATAGAGCCGTGCTTTGAGATGGGTGGACTTCAACTCCCAGAATTCCCCAGCCAGCTTGGTTTAAGATGGGTGGGATTCAACTCCCAGAATTCCCCAGCTTACTTATCCTTTTTCAGAGCAATTGCCCTACTCAAAACTCTTTTTAAGTGTTGGTGGAAAGATGGTAGGGAAACTAATGGGAACAATGGCAAATGAACAAACCCACCCCAGCTGCACAATCTGTGTTTGTTCTCCTGGCTGACATTCCCCAAGCAAACTGTTCTATCTTTCCTCCTCCTCCTCTTTTTTTTTTTTTTTTTTTCTCGGCTTGTTTTCCAGGGATTTTTGTCACTGCCATCCCTCGGCGTGTCGGGCTGATGAATCCGGCAGCAACGGCACCAATTGTTCTCTTGTGCCCATCTGTATGTGTGCATTTTTCCTATTCCTTGCCAGCCTGGAAGGCTGGATGCCTCTTTGTCTCTTTGTAGGTTTTCTCCATCACAATAGAGCCCTTGTAAATTATTGATTCTTTCCCCTGGCGTTCTCTTTCATCCCAGGCCAGGTTTGTTATCCTGGCGTTTCAGATTGGCCCAAGCCTGAGATAAGCCACATTCTGGTCTGTCTATCTGGAAGTCGAAGCTTGCGAAAGCAAATAAGATACTATTGACAAACCAGACTGATTTAGGACTATGTTGTATCCGGCTGGCTCATCTCCGCAACTCTACTTTCCATAATCGAGGGAGGAATGATCGGGAGTTTTTCCAGCCCAGGGGGAGATGCTGTGCAGCAAAGGTGCATGCTAAGCACTAACTAATAGAGGGGTCTTCAAGCTTGACAGCTTTCAGACTTGTGGACTTCAACTCTCAGAATTCCTCCTCCAGTCATGTTAGAGTTGAAGTCCACCAGGTTTAAATTTGCCAAGTTTGGGGACTTCAGCACTAATCAAAAGGAAATTAGTCGTTTCTTGTTCGTGTAACAAAACGGGCAGCTGTTTGGATCCCAGGAACAAGTTTGAAGACACTTCATTTGCGAAGGGGCTGGACTGTGGAGGTCCTTGGTGTTTTCAAAACTTGGTTGCTTTCTTGCAAAGCATCTCATGAGTCAGCTAGGGAACATCGTCTGTGCTAGAAGGTAGTGGGATTTGCAGGGAGGAAGAGGAGGAGCGCAAGGTCCATGGTGCTCTTTGAGTTGGGTTGCTGTTTTGCAGGCATTTTATGACCCAGCTAGGGAACATCATCAGTGCTTGAAGCGAGTGGGGTTTGTGGAGAGGAGGAGGAGGGTGACCATGGAGTATTTGATTAGTTTGTTCAATAAATAGAAATTGGTCATAGTCACCTGGTGACTCACTTAACAACTGGCACAATTTAAAACCATAATTCTAGCCTTAATGATGGTCATTTGTCAAAGGCTACTTGTGGCTTCGTTATCTGGTATCTAGGTAGTCCTTAGCTTATGGCCACCATTGAGCGCAGCATTTCCGTTGGAAAGCAGGACAGTTGCTAGGCAGGTTTTGCCCCATTTTATGACCTTCCTTGCCACAGTGCTTAGGCGAATCTCTGCCGTTCTTAAATTAGTCACACCGTTGTAAAATTCTTCCCTTTACTTTCCCCTTGATTTTATTCGTCAAAAGGTCGCGAAAGGGCATCATGTGACTCCACGGACACCACAGCCGTCATAAATACAAGCCAGTGGCCACGCGTCTGAATTTTGATCCCAGGGATGTTGCATTGATTGTGTGAAAAAAACCGGTCCTAAGTTCCTTTTTTCCGTGCCGTCGTAACCTTGATCCATCACTAAACAAACCATTATAAGTCGAGGTCTAAACTCCTTAGAAATTCTTGGCTTTGATCACTGGAGGAAGCAGATATACAAGGAATTGCTCATTGCTTGAGTGTCCTCTTTGCGATTTTCCAAGTTTGTGTTAATTCCCTTAAATAGATTAACAGAGTTGGAAAGGACCTGGTAGGTCATCTAGTCCAATCCCCTGCCTAAGCAGAAGTCCCTACACCATTACTGATACTCTTTCCAAAGCAAGCTCAGTTATTAAAACCAAATTATTGGGGCAACTTGTCTGGGAAAATACCAGCCTACCCCTAAAACAAACGGGGGCTTGGCATACCTGAGCTCAGGTTTTCTAGTTGGCACACCTTGTTGGCACACCTTCTACGGTATTTCTTGATATGCCACCTGGTTGCGAGATATTTTATATTTTTGAGAGGAGAGGATTACACTGGGAAGGCATAAGATCAAAGCCACCAACAGCATTA
The DNA here is from genome assembly GCA_033807585.1 of Hydrophis major. Taxonomy (NCBI): domain Eukaryota; kingdom Metazoa; phylum Chordata; class Lepidosauria; order Squamata; family Elapidae; genus Hydrophis; species Hydrophis major. The sequence continues at coordinate 213,477,733 of CM066331.1, read as the reverse complement.
AGTTATGCCTCTCAAATGCATCCTGAGAAGGCCACACCTGAAGAGGCCACCTGGTTAATCCTTATCTGATCTTCGCCTTGTGTTACCTGGAAGCCAGAAACGGTTCATGTGAGTGCAGCTCTAGAGGGAGAGGAGCAATGGAGCTCGTGGCCATAGCTACATCCATTAATCAGTAGAGCTTGAAGGCACCTTAGAGGTCTTCTAGTCCAACCTCCTGCTCCAGCAGGAGATCCTGTATCATTACAGATAAGTGGCTGCCCCAGTTTTTTCTTAAAACCTCCAGCGATGGAGCAACCACAATTCCTGGTGGCAAGTTGTTCCACTGGTTAACTGTCCTCACTGTGAGGAAGTTTCTCCTTAATTTCACATTGCTTCTCTCTTTGATGACTTTCCATCCATTGTTTCTTGTCCTGCCTTCTGGGGCTTTGGAAAATAAGTTGACCCCCTTTTCTTCGTGGAAGACCCTCAAATATTGGAATACTGCCATCATATCACTCTTGATCCTTCTTTTCTTTAGACTAGCCAGACCCAAATCCTGCAACCGTTCTTCATATATATATATATATATATATATATATTTATCTCCAGGCCTTTAATTATCCTAATTGCTCTTCTTTGCATCTTTTTTCTTAAAGTCTCACACCACCTTTTAAACTCTGCATGCAAAAGGCAAAAGTCCAAATTAAGTAAGAAAACCCAATATATCGTACTTCACATAATAGTGGTGGCTAGGATCGTCTTTGCACCAAATTGGAAACAGGACAACATTCCCACAAAGATAGTGATAAAAAAGGTGCTTGAATGCATGGAGATGGACAGATTAACGATGGAGTTAAAAGATAAGGAAGAAACCGAACATTACATGATTTGGGGTACATGGTATGAGTGGTTAGAGAGTATATGTAAAGACTATAGATAAAGGTGACTTAAGAGTGATAGGAATTATACATATAGATATTTGTGAAAAGGCAAAATATATTATTTTACAACACCATCATTCCAGACATTCTTCTAACTAAATTAAACCAGCTAGCAGTACCTGAACACACTTGTAAGTGGATCATAAGCTTCCTAACAGACAGGAAGCAGCAGGTGAAGCTAGGCAGAATCACATTTGACACCTGCACAGGTGATTTCTGATTTTAAAAAATGCACACACACACACACACACACACACACACACACACACACACACACACAAGGCTGTGTGCTTTCTCCACTTCTCTTCTCCCTATATACCAGTGACTGTATCTCAAACGATCCATCTGTTAAAATACTGAAGTTTGCCGAAGACACAACAGTGATTGGTCCCCTCACCATCCTGGTGGCTCTTTTCTGCACTTTTTCTAGATTCTCAACCTCTTTTTTATAGTGTGGTGACCAAACCTGGATGCAGGACTCTAAGTATGGTCTTACTAAGGCTTTATAGAGTGGTATTAGTACCTCCCTTGATCTTGACTGTATCCCTCTGTTAATACAATTTAGGATTGCATTGGCTTTTTTGGCTGCTGCTTCTGCTGAACACTGCTGGCTCCTATTTATGCTATGCTGGCTTGGGAATTCTGGGAGTTGAAGTCCACAAGTCTTAAAGTTGCCAAGTTTGGGGACCCCTGTGTTATGATCTAGAAAGATTTAGTCCTTTGCATCGACATTTTTAACTAACTTCTCTAAACACTAGGCCAGTTTTTCAGTGGGTGGATTGCTAGCAGAGTTTGGCATTCTTGGACGGTTCTGGAAATTGCAGATAGTGTCAACTACCCTGTGATTTATGCTCCTTGTGTTTAATTTGTCTCTATCACTTTTATTTCACTGGTGTTTCATCCTCTCTTCCTTTCTGACCCATCTACAGGAAAGTGATTAAAACGACTTTTAAAATATTAAATATTTAAATATGCAAACCAGAAGCGCAGTGTTTATTATTATTTCTTTAAATAAGTTTAGGTTCAGTGTGTGAAGACTGATAAGAGTTTTGGTTTTTCTGATTAAAAAAAAAAAAAGCTTTGAATCGACATGTTTGCTTTTAGCTCGGATAGAGGTTATCTGCTTACCATTCTCATTGGGAAGCTGGTTCAATGTCGAAAAAGGACACCCCACCCCTTTCTAGATAACATTCTTTTATTTAAAATATGTCTTTAGGCTTGTCTAAGGAGCTGATACAGCCCGAATTGTCCTTCAAAACAGTTTATGTAGGTGACCCTTATGCTATTTGTAAGTTCCACTTGACCTGAGATTTTTTTTTAAAACTTAGCACCTTTAAGATATGTGGACTTCAACTCCCAGAATTCCTTAACCAATATGGAATCAGGCTAGAAACTAGGAGAAGATGAGTTCTAGTCCTGCCTTAGGCAGGAAAGCTGGCTAAGTGACTTGGGCTAATCACTAGGAGAGAGGAAGTTCTAGTCCAGCTTTAGGAACAAAAGGCAGCTGGGTATCTTTGGACCAATCACTAGGAGATGGTGAGTTTTGGTTTCCGCTTTAGGAATGAAAGCCAACAGGGTGGCTTTGAACCAATCACCAGGAGATGTGAATTCTAGTCCTGCCTGAGGACAGACTGGGTGACTTTGGGCAAGTCCCTTTCTCAATCCAACCCACCTCACGGGGTTGTTGTTGTAGGAAAAATAGGAGGAGAAAAGTCAGGTCTGTTTTCCCACCTTGAGTTACATATAAAGCAATAAAGATGGGATAAAAAATTTAATTCAAATAAATACATTTGGATTAAGATTAGGGACAGCGCAGAGTCCTGTTCGAGCCCAGGATCTCTCACTTATGGGCCCTGAGACTCAGCCCTTCTCTGTCTCTGTCTCTCTCTCTCTGTATAGTGCAGTGTTGTTGTCAGGGTTTTCACTTCAATGTGTGGGCGTGTGAAGGAGGTGTGTTTGTGTTTATTTTCATGGTCATGATGTGCGCTGAAGATGATGTTTGATTTCGTTGTAGGAGGTGCAATGATAATAAAGTAAAGTAAAGTAAACTCTCTCTCTCACACACACACACACACACACACACGAACTCGGAGGTCCTGGCAGAATTAAGTGTAACCTGGAGTTCAGATAGGCCTTCTGGAAGGCTGGTGGGTCTTCATGGCTCATCGGCTTGGTCGAAAACAGGCCTGGGAAGTTAAGCTCAGCATCATGTAGCATAGCAACCCGATCGATCGTTAGGCGAGCAAGTCTGCCTCCTTTGATGTCTCTCTGCAGTACCTGGGGTTCCTCTTGGCAGATTTTGGCAGGGAAATCAGCAGGTGCCTCCCCAATCTGCTTCCGTCCAATCGGCTGCCTCCTCGACCCGTTTCCGGGAAGGGAAGAGAGATTTTGGTTTTCACTGCCTCCCATCTTTTAAAACGGAGACGGAGGGACCGATGGCCCCTGTTGGACTTCACCTCCCAGAATTCCCCAACCAACTCCTCCAACAGCGGCAAGAAAAGTCGTAAAACGGGGCAAAACTCCACTTAAAACAAATGTCTCACTTAGTGGCATAAGAATGGGGCCCAATTGTGGCCGTAAGTCAAGGACAACCTGTAATAATAGTTTGACAACTTGGAAAACGGCTGAAGCCCCAGGTAATTTCAGAGGAAACTGAGGAAATACTTGAAAACGGAAGTTAAAAAAGGAGATCAATAGAGTAAGCCTCAACTTACAAGAGCTCATTTAGTGACCGTTCCAAGTTACGGCAGCAGTGCAACCATTTTACACACAACTGTTGCAGCCTCCCCGCAGTTACATGATCAACATCCAAACAGTTGGCAACGGACTCAAATTTATGATGGTCGCAGTGTCCAGTGTTGATCCCCTTTTGTGACCTTCTGACGAGCTAAGTTCAACGGGGACGCAGATTCACTTAACAACAGTATTACTCACTTAACAACTGAGGTGATTCACTGAACAACTGGTGCAAGAAAGGTTGTAAAACAGAGCAAAAACTCACTTAGCAACAGAAATTCTGGGCTCAATTGTGATCGTAAGTCGAGGACTACCTGTACCTTAGTTTGGAAAAGAAAAGGTATTCAGATAAGTTTGGTTTCTTTTCCAGCTTGCAAATTCTTTTTTTTTTTTTAATTTAACTGCTTGCTAGTATTCATTTTATTGTTAAAGCTCTTTAGCACTGTTGGAAAAATAGGACATAAATATAGAATGTTCAAAGCTTAAAAAAAAAAACAGGAAATAATTTGTTTTGTGTGGACTTTCTTAAGCTGCTTTATTATATGTGTTTCCAGTTAAAATCAAATTCTCTGTCCATTTCTGCAAAAACTCTATCTGTCCTTTGTCCTTGCGTATTGGTTTGAGACAACATTTGCAACCCGAGTTCATAGTACCAGGGAAAGAAAGAGATCTTATCCAGTTGTTATGAAATAACTCCCAGGTTCTGATTATTTTTACAAAGGTAAGATTAGAATAAAAACAATCCCACGTTGGAGCATAATAAATCAGTGAAAGAAGTAACATGACTAATGCTATCTCATACAGCTCTCCTTTACGGAGTCAAGCAGAGGGTTGACTAGAGGACCTCCAAGGTCCCTTCCACCCCTAAGTTTCTACTAAAAATAAGAGGACTTCCATCTTTAAGTTTCTGAACCATTTTTAGATAGGTGGACTTCAACTCCCAGAATTCCCCAGCCAGCCAGCCAACCTCCTTCTCCTCCACAATCCCCACTCCCTTCTAGCACTGATGATGTTACCTAGCTGGGTAATAAAACGTCTGCAAAAAAACAACCAAGCTCAGAGAGCTCCTGGAATCCCACTCTCTTGATCCTGTTGACATATACACAGGAATATTATGAAAATAGAGATTAAGCCTGCTCATTTTCAGTGGAACTCAGATTTAAAAAGCCACATTGTGCATTCTAGCAGCCTCTAGCTTACGTCTTTCAAAAACCCATGAATATTGTTGTCTTTTTTTTTTTTTTTAAGACAGTTGGACGTAGGCTTGTCCTGCTACTCCACGAGTCTGACAGTCATCTGGTCAAACAACAGTGCTAAATCTTCAAAAACTGATCTGTAGCAGGCTTAGTACAAAGGCCTTTAAGCATCAACTTTGAAGAAACAGCTATTATTGCCTTACTCAGTGAAACAGAACTTAACACGTATATGAGACATTCGGTGAATCACACACATTTGATAAACGCCTTATTTAACACTGAGTCATTTAAAAAAGGGCAGATTTTCCATTGTTCTGTAGTAACAGCATGCATTTGTGGGTTTCTTATATAAAACACATTCAGTATTTTAATTTCATGAAGATTAATCACTAAAAGATTGGCTTTCTTGAGCAATCAACTGGACCACTTGTGACTGAATTCAAGCACTTTATTATATTACCCTGTTTCCTCGAAAATAGGATCTACCCTGAAAGTAAGCCCCAGATTGATTTTTACATGTGAGCCCAATATAAGCCCTACCCCCCCCCCCAAAATAAGCCCTAATTAAGAACCCACCCACTCCAGAGTGGATGGATAAAAATTAAGCTTGGGTGGGGATGGGTGGGTGGAGAAGCCCTACTACTTACCTTTGGACAGGTGTAGCCAGGCCTTGCACACCCCGACACTTGCCTCACCAGCCCATTTCTTCTGCAGCTGGCAAGGCTTTCCTGAAGGCCTCTGGAGCAGATAAGAAAGTTCTGGATCGATCCTGAAGGCGGCAGGGGCCTTCAGGAAAGCCTTGCCAGCCACAGGAGAAGTTCCTGAAGGCCTCAGACAGTGAAAAGGAGACTGGGAGCGATACGCGCAGGTAAGGTTAGTCACTGGATGATGTCCTCCCCAAATAAGACCTGGTGCCCTTTTTGGTGGCAAAAAAATTATGAGACAGGGTCTTATTTTGGGGGAAACACGGTATCATTATGGATAGCTGCAGAATCGGCCAGACGTTTAGACTGGATTTGGCATTTCTGCCCGCCTGTTTTTTGGTGATTTCTCTTTTTTATTAGTGTATCCAAGTATACAATACAAAGGAAAAAACCATGGAAAAATTAAGAAGAGAGGGAGGGAAAAGGAAGGGATGTAGTGTAACGGGAGGAAAATAAGAAGAAGGCATTGATTTTCAACTCTCTTTAGCACAGTAGAAGGTAACAACATTACAACCACAATTTTTTTGCTTTTATACAACGGTATGTACAAGCCACTTCTATAACCATAAGCCTGTCTGGTTTACAAAAGCAAAATCAGAGTTCCATATTTTTTTTCTGTTCGCATTCCAAACCACAACATTTGGAAGCAATTTTAAAATAGAAACAAAAATTAAACATAATCTCTTATTTGGAGAAATGAATCCGTTTCACCACTTCTGGCTCTCTTTGCTGTGGGGGGATAATATATCATTCATTCTCGCCTTTTCAAATCTAGTCCAGAATATTGTATGGTCGCTATTCCCACTTAACAACCTTTGCAGCATCCCCTGTGAACCAAACTCAAGACGCTTGGCAAAACTGCCTCAAATTTACGATGGTTGCGCAACGTCCCGAAGGGTGTCAGCATGACCCCCCCTTTGGCAAGCAAAATCCACAGGGAAAGCAGATTCACTTAAACGCCCGTGCTGCTAATTTTAAGAACTGCAGCGATCCACTTGACGACCGTCACGAGAAAAGTCATGAAAGGGAGCAAAACTCACTGAAGAAATGTCTCGCTTAGCAGCAGAAATGCTGGGCTCCATCCATGGGGGTCGTAAGTCAAGGACTCCCTGTCTGGGCCTCGCACATCCTGGAGAGGAGGCTCGCTTGCTGTCTCCGACCGAGTAAACGAAGATTAAATGACTTAAAGGGTATCTATCATTCAAGCTGCCGTAATCCAATTTTAGCAATCCAATTTCACTTGAAGCTTTCCGAGTTCATGGCCCAGTCGATTCAAAGGGAGAAGATTTTCATTCATGGGGGTGAGCATTTATTGAGATGGTGAACTTTGTCCCAGGTGAGATTTCACATCCTTCACGGTTTTTCATGGAGAAGTGAGATTTAATACTGATTGCTGCCTCCTGTAAGATAGTTAGTTTACTTGATTGTCCATGCACCTTGTACAACAAAATTAAATACCATCTTCATAGATCATAGAATTCTGTATTGGCCAAGTGTGATTGGACACACAAGGAATTTGTCTTGGTGCAAATGCTCTCAGTGTATATCAAAGCTACAAGTGATTAATAGAACAGAACAGAATAGAATAGAATATAGGAACAAAATAGGAATAGAATAGAAAATAGGAATAGAATAGGATAGAATTCTTGATTGGCCAAGTGTGATAGGACGCACAAGGAATTTGTCTTGGTGCAAATGCTCTCAGTGTATATCAAAGCTACAAGTGATTAATAGAACAGAACAGAATAGAATAGAATATAGGAACAAAATAGGAATAGAATAGAAAATAGGAATAGAATAGGATAGAATTCTTGATTGGCCAAGTGTGATAGGACACACAAGGAATTTGTCTTGGTGCAAATGCTCTCAGTGTATATCAAAGCTACAAGTGATTAATAGAACAGAACAGAATAGAATAGAATATAGGAACAAAATAGGAATAGAATAGAAAATAGGAATAGAATAGGATAGAATTCTTGATTGGCCAAGTGTGATAGGACACACAAGGAATTTGTCTTGGTGCAAATGCTCTCAGTGTATATCAAAGCTACAAGTGATTAATAGAACAGAACAGAATAGAATAGAATATAGGAACAAAATAGGAATAGAATAGAAAATAGGAATAGAATAGGATAGAATTCTGTGTTGGCCAAGTGTGATTGGACACACAAGGAATTTGTCTTGGTGCAAATGCTCTCAGTGTATATCAAAGCTACAAGTGATTAATAGAACAGAACAGAATAGAATAGAATATAGGAACAAAATAGGAATAGAATAGAAAATAGGAATAGAATAGGATAGAATTCTTGATTGGCCAAGTGTGATAGGACACACAAGGAATTTGTCTTGGTGCAAATGCTCTCAGTGTATATCAAAGCTACAAGTGATTAATAGAACAGAACAGAATAGAATAGAATATAGGAACAAAATAGGAATAGAATAGAAAATAGGAATAGAATAGGATAGAATTCTTGATTGGCCAAGTGTGATAGGACACACAAGGAATTTGTCTTGGTGCAAATGCTCTCAGTGTATATCAAAGCTACAAGTGATTAATAGAACAGAACAGAATAGAATAGAATATAGGAACAAAATAGGAATAGAATAGAAAATAGGAATAGAATAGGATAGAATTCTTGATTGGCCAAGTGTGATAGGACACACAAGGAATTTGTCTTGGTGCAAATGCTCTCAGTGTATATCAAAGCTACAAGTGATTAATAGAACAGAACAGAATAGAATAGAATATAGGAACAAAATAGGAATAGAATAGAAAATAGGAATAGAATAGGATAGAATTCTTGATTGGCCAAGTGTGATAGGACACACAAGGAATTTGTCTTGGTGCAAATGCTCTCAGTGTATATCAAAGCTACAAGTGATTAATAGAACAGAACAGAATAGAATAGAATATAGGAACAAAATAGGAATAGAATAGAAAATAGGAATAGAATAGGATAGAATTCTGTGTTGGCCAAGTGTGATTGGACACACAAGGAATTTGTCTTGGTGCAAATGCTCTCAGTGTATATCAAAGCTACAAGTGATTAATAGAACAGAACAGAATAGAATAGAATATAGGAACAAAATAGGAATAGAATAGAAAATAGGAATAGAATAGGATAGAATTCTTGATTGGCCAAGTGTGATTGGACACACAAGGAATTTGTCTTGGTGCAAATGCTCTCAGTGTATATCAAAGCTACAAGTGATTAATAGAACAGAACAGAATAGAATAGAATATAGGAACAAAATAGGAATAGAATAGAAAATAGGAATAGAATAGGATAGAATTCTGTGTTGGCCAAGTGTGATTGGACACACAAGGAATTTGTCTTGGTGCAAATGCTCTCAGTGTATATCAAAGCTACAAGTGATTAATAGAACAGAACAGAATAGAATAGAATATAGGAACAAAATAGGAATAGAATAGAAAATAGGAATAGAATAGGATAGAATTCTGTGTTGGCCAAGTGTGATTGGACACACAAGGAATTTGTCTTGGTGCAAATGCTCTCAGTGTATATCAAAGCTACAAGTGATTAATAGAACAGAACAGAATAGAATAGAATATAGGAACAAAATAGGAATAGAATAGAAAATAGGAATAGAATAGGATAGAATTCTTGATTGGCCAAGTGTGATAGGACACACAAGGAATTTGTCTTGGTGCAAATGCTCTCAGTGTATATCAAAGCTACAAGTGATTAATAGAACAGAACAGAATAGAATAGAATATAGGAACAAAATAGGAATAGAATAGAAAATAGGAATAGAATAGGATAGAATTCTGTGTTGGCCAAGTGTGATTGGACACACAAGGAATTTGTCTTGGTGCAAATGCTCTCAGTGTATATCAAAGCTACAAGTGATTAATAGAACAGAACAGAATAGAATAGAATATAGGAACAAAATAGGAATAGAATAGAAAATAGGAATAGAATAGGATAGAATTCTTGATTGGCCAAGTGTGATTGGACACACAAGGAATTTGTCTTGGTGCAAATGCTCTCAGTGGACATAAACGAAAAGAGACCTTCGTGAAGAATCAAGAATTCAATATAGTTACTGCTATAGGAGAAAACTGGGAATGTAGAACAATTGCATGTGTGTTTTATTTTTTCCCCACCCCGTGGATATTTTTCACACTGGTCTGAGTTTTCAGCCGCTTCAGATTTACCCACTCACATACAGATAGGGGAAAAAAGGATTCTGTTTTTTTTCCAAGTGTTGCTTTTTCCAGCCATAACTCCGTTCCCAGCCATGACATTCAGTTGGATTGATGCCCTCTTGAACTATGGGGTGCTTGGTGGTCTCTGAGTTTGGTGGGGGGGGTTTGGCAGACATTTCATGACCCAACCAAGGAACATCATCAGTGCTAGAAGGGAGTGGGAGAACTGTGGGGTCCTTGGTGGTCTCTGAGCTTGGTTGTTTCCTGGCAGACATCTCATCATTCAACTAGGGAACATCATCAGGGCTAGATGAAAGGAGGATTTGTGGGAAGGGGAGGAGGAGGAGGAGGACTGTGGGGTTCTTGATGGTTTCTGACCTTGGTTGTTTTTTCCCCCAGACATCTCATGACCCAACTAGGGAACATCATCAGTGTCAGAAGGCTTTTAGCATTGATATGTAACCTAGTTGGGTTATGAAACGTCTGAAAGGAAACCACCAAGCTCAGAGAGCACCCAGGACCCCACAACCCTCCCTCCCTCCCTTCCCTTCCCTTTATTCCTTCTCCTTTCTCTTCCTCCTCCTCCTCTCCAACCCCCCCCCCTTCTAGCACTCATAATGTTCCCTAGTTGGGTCATGAAACGTCTGCCAGGAAACCACCCAGCTCAGAGAGCACCCAGGACCCCACAACCCTCCCTCCCTTCCCTTCCCTTCCCTTCCCTTTATTCCTTCTCCTTTCTCTTCCTCCTCCTCCTCTCCAACCCCCCCCCCTTCTAGCACTGATAATGTTCCCTAGTTGGGTCATGAAACGTCTGCCAGGAAACCACCCAGCTCAGAGAGCACCCAGGACCCCACAACCCTCCCTTCCCTTCCCTTCCCTTTATTCCTTCTCCTTTCTCTTCCTCCTCCTCCTCTCCAACCCCCCCCCCCTTCTAGCACTGATAATGTTCCCTAGTTGGGTCATGAAACGTCTGCCAGGAAACCACCCAGCTCAGAGAGCAGCAAGGACCCCACAGCTCAACCCTGAGGTGCAAGTATTTTTTTTTCTTTTGGTGCCCTTAAAGTATATTATTTTAAAAAAATCACGTGCATGTTTCAAATGAGCTTAATTGGCCTGTTTACCTTGCTGAAATAACAAATGGAGTTGAAACAGGGAGTTTAATGCGCCTTGCAAAGATTTCCAGTTCACCAAAATTATTTACGAATCTGAAAGCACGCAAGCTGCTGCTACTCCCTGTGAAGGTAGTTGCCAGGGACATTTATTCTGAGACCCCCCCCCCACATTTCCTCCCCCCCACTTCCAAAACACAATATGGCTTCCCTCCCCCTCTTTTCTCTGCAACCCCCTTCCCGCTTCGGTGTGGTAGCCAAATAACACCCCCATTAGGACGCTAACTCCCATCGCGCACAGCCTGGCAGCAGCGGGGAACACAACAGCCTCCTCCCAGGCCCATTATGGGAGCTGTTCCTCTTTAAGGACTTACGACTCATTGTTTAAGCCTTGTGATTCCTCTCTTGCTACTCTTCCACTCGTGAGGATGAAAACCTTTGCAAAAAAATGGTTTGAATTCAAAACAATTTGAGCTCAGAGTGAATTAGGATGGGAGCATTTTAGCTTTGGAGCCTGAAACCGTTTTGCAGGCCTCCCCTGTTCACAGGCAGTCGTCGCCTTAACAACGGTTTGCTTAGGGACTATTCAAAGTTACAATGGCAGTGACCAAAGCCACTGACGACTGGTTTTTCAAACTCCAGTGACCCTTGCAGAGCATCCCTCTATACTCTTACCTCCGTTTTTAAGTGAATCACTGTGGTTGTTCAGTTAGCAACACGGTCGTTAAGTGAATCTGGCTTCCCCTCCCCCTTGACTTTGCTGGTCAAGAGGTCACAAAAGGGAGTCACGTGACCCCCAGCATACCGAGACCCATCGTAAAGATGAGTCGGTTGCCAAATATCTGAAGATAATTCATGTCAGCATGGGTGGGTGGGTGTGCTGCAATGGTCATAAGTGTGAAAAACAGTCATAAGTCACTTTTGGTGCTGTTTTAACTTCAAGTTGTCAGCAAAACGGTTGCAACTCAAGGATTACCTGTGTTCTATTTATTCAATTTATTGTGTTCTATGTATGATATTTATCGTTATTAAAGTTATACAGTAGCAGACTGACAAACTTTGGGATTTGAGAAGATTTATAAAGAACAGAAGCGGGAGAAAAATATTCACATCTGTAGCACTTGATATTTATATTTATTAAAGTTATAAATATAAATATCTATTCAAACTTAATTGGCAGTTTTCAAAGTTCCCCATGGTGGAAAGTTTTCCTCGTGGTTGTATTGACCTGCTGTTTGTTCACCTAATATTTACTATTTATCTGTCTAATCTCTCTAGCCACCCATGTCACAAAACAAACGACTGTATAATTCTGTAAGATTAGAGAAGCGATGAAACCCTAAGCAAAACAACTCAGTCATATTTAATCTACCATTCTCTACAGCAAATTATTAAATTGTTCTGGGTGAGGTAAGTGTTCTGTTTTAGTAAATCCCCATGCATTTCTAATAATGCAAGAATTAAAGCTTTCAACTTGTAGATTCGGGGGCATAACATAAAAAGGTGCATGAAACCAGCCAGCCAGTTAAAATCCCTCCACTGAAGCATAAATCAAAACTCTAAACTCTTTATCTTAACACAGATGTTTTAACAGAATAGCAGAGTTGGAAGGGACCTTGGAGGTCTTCTAGTCCAACCCCCCCCCCCCCCCCCCCCGTTTTGTAGAGTCCCTTTTTAAATGCAAAGGACTTGCATGTATTCTGGAACAGGTTTAATTTCTTTGCCAATTGTGGTTTCCTAAAATAAATTTTTCAGCAAGTCACATCACACCATCAGGGCCTAAAAGCAGCAAAATTGGTATTTGGATAACTCTCTTTTGGGTTTTTCTTTTTGTTTTGCAAGTTCTGGGATTATCCAAAGAAAAAATGGGCATTGAATAACCGAGATTAAGCCAACATGGGTCATTTCCACTTCACCGCCAAAGTTGGAGAAGTTTTTATCAATCTAGGTTTGTGTGCAGAATATTGTACCCATCAACTCCGTGTTAATTCCAGTGTGGGAGTAACTATTCAACAATTGTACATATATATTTTTTAAATTCTTTTCTGCTGTCAAAATGTTCTCATTTGCTAAGAGCAAAAGTATTGGGAGTTTTCCATTTTCTCACTTGAAGGCACATTCATTTTGTCTTCTTTCCAATCCCCTTATATGTTTGGTGTTTAGTAGATTTAGCGAGTTTTGAGTCAGTATTAATATCTTTTAACCCAGGCTTGGATAATCATTCGGTGTTTTTTTTCCCTTTTTATACCTTGCAAGTTGCAGGAATTTTGTTTTCCTTCCTGCTTTGAACGTACAGAGCACGATGGCTTCATGCTGTTGGGGAACCCAAGGTCAGAACGCTCCTCCCCCAAAAAACTTAATCAGAATGACCTGGAACTTTGGGGCATAACTGTGGTCGTAAACCGAGGACTGGCCGTAGAACAGATTGACTGAGCAACCCTTCACCTTCCCATGGCCAGCTCTCTCGGCTGGATTCCCATGGGAAACTGGGATGGCCGGAGAGAGAGAGAAGGCCACTCAAGGCTCTCATGGTCCCCCCTTAAAAGGCCAATTTTCCATCCATCCTGTCTATTCCCCCTATTTCTGTTTCTCTCTATCTGTCTACATCTATCCATCATCTTTCTCTCTAATGCCTGTCTGAATATCAATCAATCATCGAGATCATCTGTCTATCAATCGACAGTTATCTATCATTTATCATATCTATCATCTATCTAATCTATATCATTTATATTCATCATTTATATCTACATCTATTTTTTTCACTGTTTCGGTCTTCCTTTTGGTCTAGCAATGTCTATGTCTATCTATGTCCTTTGTTGAGGAGGAAGGAAAGGTAGGAAGGAAGATTTCTATGAGGGAGAGATGAAAGAAGGAAGAAAGGAAGGAAAAGGAAGGAAGAACTTGATGGGGAAGGAAGGAAGAACTGGAAGGAAGGAAGGAAGGAAGTTTTTTATTAGGGAGGGAGGAAAGAAGGAAGAAAGGAAGGAAACTGAAGGAAGAACTTGAAGGAAGGAAGGAAGATTTATAAGGGAGGGAGGGAGGAAAGAAGGAAGGAAGGAAGGAAGGAAGGAAGGAAGGAAGGAAGAACTTGATAAGGAAGGAAGGAAGATTTATGAGGGAGGGAGGGAGGAAAAAAGGAAGAAAGGAAGGAAAATGAAGGAAGAACTTGATGAGGGAGGAAGGAAGGAGGAACTTAAAGGAAGGAAGGAAGCTTTTTATGAGGGAGGCAGGAAAGAAGGAAAAAAGGAGGGAAACTGAAGGAAGAACTTGATAGGAAGGAAGGAAGGAAGGAAGGAAGGAAGAACTTGATAAGGAAGGAAGGAAGATTTATGAGGGAGGGAGGGAGGAAAGAAGGAAGAAAGGAAGGAAACTGAAGGAAGAACTTGAAGGAAGGAAGGAAGATTTATAAGGGAGGGAGGAAAGAAAGGAAGGAAGGAAGGAAGGAAGGAAGGAAGGAAGAACTTGATAAGGAAGGAAGGAAGATTTATGAGGGAGGGAGGGAGGAAAGAAGGAAGAAAGGAAGGAAACTGAAGGAAGAACTTGAAGGAAGGAAGGAAGGAAGATTTATAAGGGAGGGAGGAAAGAAAGAAAGGAAGGAAGGAAGGAAGGAAGGAAGGAAGAACTTGATAAGGAAGGAAGGAAGATTTATGAGGGAGGGAGGGAGGAAAGAAGGAAAATGAAGGAAGAACTTGATGAGGGAGGAAGGAAGGAGGAACTTGAAGAAAGGAAGGACTTGAAGAAGGAAGGACGAAGGAAGGACTTGATGAGGAACGAAGAAAGATTTTTATGAGGGAGGGAGAGAGGAAAGAAGGGAGAAAAAGGAAAGAAGAACTTGATGGAAAAAAGGAAGGAGAAACTTGAAGGAAGGAAGGGCTTGACGAGGAAGGAAGGAAGTCTTGAAGGACCATCTTCTCTCTGTGTGTCTTGGAGATGTCAGGGATGACCCTGCTTGCCAAGGTCACCGTCATCCTTTCCTACAGAGTTGACAGCTCCTGTCATCCTGGGGCAACGTTGTTTTTTTTCCTTTGTCTTTTTAAACCGTTGCTCCAATTTTGTTGCTCTAATTTTGCTGCCGTTCCTGCTTCATCCCTTCCTGGACCTCTGGGTTTTGCAGCTACTGGGCAGGCCACAGCTTGCTCCCAGGGGGAGGGAGGGAGGGTGAGAGGGGGGTGAAGAGCTACACCTAAGTACCAGGGTGTGTCTGCAAGGCTCTGCCCCAACTCGCCCTTCCCTTCCCTATCCCCATCTGGAACAGGGATTAACACAGGTGGGTTTGACATCCACACATGAGAACACATGAGAAGGGCTTAACACAGGCGGATTTTCACGTGGGGAAGTTTTCTGAGTCACGGCAGGCAGTCGTCCACCAAAGCCTCCTTCCCAGCGTGAGGTTGGACCAAGTGAGGAGGGGTCTTCGGGGAGACCTTCTTTTGAAGGGGTCCAGATCCTTTGCCTACCAGTCCTCGCTAAGCTGGATCGAAGACTGAGCGTTCAATGCTAAACCCTGGCATGTCTCTGCCTTGCATTGCTTCACAGCTTGCCTTCAGAAGTGGTGGGAGCTTCACCCCTGGAGGCTTTCAAGAAGAGACTGGACTGCCGTCTGTCCGAAGTGGTGTAGGGTCTCCTGCTTGGGGGGCCAGGGGTTGGAGTGGATGATCTCCAAGATCCCTTCCAACTTTGTTATTATTCTATTATTCAGAAGTTGTGTGGGAGCTTCATCCCTGGAGGCTTTCAAGAAGAGACTGAACTGCTGTCTGTCCGAAATGGTGTAGGGTTTCCTGCATGGGGAGCGATGGGTTGGAGTGGATGATCTCCAAGGTCCCTTCCAACTCTGTTATTATTCTATTATTCAGAAGTTGTGTGGGAACTTCATCCCTGGAGGCTTTCAAGAAGAGACTGGACTGCCGTCTGTCCGAAGTGGTGTAGGGTCTCCTGCTTGGGGGGCCAGGGGTTGGAGTGGATGATCTCCAAGATCCCTTCCAACTTTGTTATTATTCTATTATTCAGAAGTTGTGTGGGAACTTCATCCCTGGAGGCTTTCAAGAAGAGACTGGACTGCTGTCTGTCCGAAATGGTGTAGGGTTTCCTGCTTGGGGGGCCAGGGGTTGGAGTGGATGATCTCCAAGATCCCTTCCAACTTTGTTATTATTCTATTATTCAGAAGTTGTGTGGGAACTTCATCCCTGGAGGCTTTCAAGAAGAGACTGGACTGCCGTCTGTCCGAAATGCTGTAGGGTCTCCTGCTTGGGCGGAGGGGGGGGTGGACAAGATGACCTACAAGGTCCCTTCCAACTCTCTTATTCTGTTATTAAGAGACTGGACTGCCGTCTCTCCGAAATGCTGTAGGGTCTCCTGCTTGGGGGGCCAGGGGTTGGACTAGATGATCTCCAAGGTCCCTTCCAACTCTGTTATTCTGTTAACATCTTGAGGCCCCCTTGAGTGGTTCAGCTACCTGGGTGATTCTCAAATGCAACAGGTGGCCGTGAGAATCCAGCTTTGGGTCTGAGGGTTAGGATTAGGGGACGCCCTTGCCACATTATAATGTGAATTTTAGGAATGTAGGTTGATTGGTTCAGGCAGGGAACTTGTCTCTGTCCTGAAGATTTAGTCGAAATGAAGTATTAGCCTGCCTGGGGATATCAAATTCATGAGCTACATGTTTGCACAAGACGTACATTAGGGCAGGAGGACCTGTGTTATTTTGATGCAGGGTGGAAACCTATGTTGCTAACAAGTCTTACAGAATTACCCTTGATGGTAACCTCTGAGCTTGGAGGGTTTCTTGCAGCTGGGGGGATCAGGAGGAGGACTGTGGGGTCCTTGGTGCTCTCTGAGCTCCCTTGTTTTCTTGCAGACTTCTCATGACCCAACTAGGTAATGTCATCAGGGCTAAAAGGGAGAGGGAGGAGGACTGTGGGGGCCCTTGATCCTTTCTGAGCTGGATTGTTTCTTGCAGACGTTTCATGACCCAGCTAGGTAACATCATCAGTGCTAGAAGTGTTTGGGAAGAGGAAGAGAGGACTCTGGGGGTCCCTGGTGCTCTCTGAGCTGGGTGGTTTTCTTGCAGACGTTTCGTGACCCAACTAGGTAACATCTTCAGTGCTAGAAGGGGGGGGGGACTGTGGGATCCTTGGTGCTTTCTGAGCTGGGTTTTTTTCTTGCAGACGTTTCATGACCCAGCTAGGGAACACCATCAGTGCAAGAATGGTTTGGGAGGAGCAAGAGAGGACTGTGGGGGTCCCTGGTGCTCTCTGAGCTGGGTGGTTTTCTTGCAGACGTTTCATGACCCAGCTAGGGAACGTGGACAGCCCTTACAAAGCATTGCGCTGTCTTTCTCTCCAGGGTGGCCTTGAATTCTGATTCCTACCCCATGAGTTACTCGTGGGCTGAAGTCACATGCTCAGATCCGGTGAACTCAAAACCACAAGACTGTGATACACTCAACAGTTTTTCTTTTGGCCTTCCTTGTTCATGTGTTTGTGTCTATGTGTCTGTGTGTGCATGTTTCCACCCAACACCCTTGTTTGTTGAGCAGACATCTTTAGAATAGAATAGAATTCTTTATTGGCCAAGTGTGATAGGACGCACAAGGAATTTGTCTTGGTGCAAATGCTCTCAGTGGACATAAACGAAAGATACATTCATTAAGAGTCAAGAATCATAAGATACGACACTTAATAATAACAGTCATAGGATATAATAAGCAATCAAATCATACTAGGTGTCAGGATTCTGCCAGTTACCCCAATTAGAATAGAATAGAAAATAGAAAGAATTAGAATAGAAAATAGAATAAAATAGAATGCGGAATAGAATAGAAAATAGAATAGAATGAATATAGAATAGAATTAGAATAGAATTAGAATAGAATTAGAAGAGAAGAGAAGAGAAGAGAAGAGAAGAGAAGAGAAGAGAAGAGAATTCTGTATTGGCCAAGTGTGATTGGACACACAAGGAATTTGTCTTGGTGCAAATGCTCTCAGCAAAGATACATTTGTCAAGAGTCCAGAATCATCAGGTACAACATTTAATGATAGTCATAGGTACAAATAAGCAATCAAATCATGCTAAGAAACAGTCCATATAAATCGTGAGGATGCAAGTGACAAAGTTACAGTCATACAGTCACAAGTGGGAGGGGATGGGTGATAAGGAGTGATGAGAAGATTAATAGTAATAGTAGTGCAGACTTTGTAAATAGTTGGACAGCATTGAGGGAATTATTTGTTTTGCAGAGTAATGGCATCAGGAAAAAACTCCCCTTGTGTCTAGTTGTTCTGGCGTGCAGTGCTCTGTAGCATCATTTTGAGGGAAGGAGTTGAAACAGTTCACCTCTGGGATGTGAGAGGTCTCTAGATATTTTCACAGCCCTCTTTTGGACTCCTGCAGGTTGCAGGTCCTCCATGGAAGGCAGGTTGGTAGCCATGGTTTTTTCTGCAGTCCTTTCCAGTGGGTCCTTCTTCCTTCTCATGAGGTGGCTGAAGTCTTTGAGTTTCATCTTCAGGATCTGGCCTCCTAAAGAGCAGTCAGGGTGAATCTCCTCTTGGACTGACCGGTTGGATCGCCTTGCAGTCCAAGGGACTCGCAGGAATCTCCTCCTCCAGCACCAGAGTCCAAAGGCCCCCATTCCTTGGTGCTCAGCCTTCCTTATGGTCCAATTTTCACAGCCATACATTGCAATTGGGGAAACCACAGCCTTGACAAGATGCACTTGTGTTGGCAAGGGGATGTCTTTGCTTCTTTTAGTATGCTGTCTAGCTTTGCCATAGCTTTCCTCCCCGGGAGCAAGCGCCTGAAGGGTTAATTCCATATTCATTGTATAATGTCTGTAAATTACATAAATTATAATTTAATAATAATTTAATTTAATTTAATATAAATTGCTACAGCCACACTTGGAATCCTGCATCCAGTTTTGGTTACCACGATGTAAACAAGATGTTGAGATTCTAGAAAGAGTACAGAGAAGAGCCACAAAGATGATTGGGGGGGCTGGAGACTAAAGCAGTGGGCTAAACTACTGGGCTGGGGGACCACTGGTGGTCCGTGAGAAAATTTTGGTGGTCCGCAGAGAAATGTCCCCCCCAAAGCAATGAATCCAGGCTGTGCGGGAACACGAGGCTGTGCCGTCCACATGGCCCACGGGAACACGAGGCTTGCGTCGCTTGCATTGTGAACAACACGAGGGAGTGAGAGGAGCTGGGGAAAGGGCAGAGGGGAGGAATTTGCCCCACTCACCCCACGCGCCTCGCCTGGCCACCGGGCTGCTTCTTTCCGCTTCTTTCTTTCTTCTTCTGCTTTTGGCTGCATGCAAGGAAAACAGCCGAAGTCTTTCTTTCTTTCCCCCAAACTCTGCCAGACGTGAGTCTTTGCAAGGCCTCCTGCTCCAAGAGGCTGCAAAGACTCATTTCTGGCGGAGTTTGGGGGGAGAGAAAGAAAGACTTTGGCTGCTTTCCTTGCATGAAGCCAAAAGTCTCTCCCCCCCCCCTCCCCCTGAGAATGGAGCTGGAGACGGTATCCTACGATCCCAAATAAAGAACCATCGATCCGTAGGAAAACGGGGTGGGGGATTTCCCTGCAGACTTTTTTTGGGGAGATATTCCCAGGGTCTCTGGTCCGCGGGATTTAAAATGATGAGTTTGGTGGTCCCCGAGGTCCAAAAGGTTGGCGACCCCTGGGCTAAAGCATAGCAAGAACAGTTGCTGGAATTGGGGGTATGTCCAGTTTCATGAAAAGAAGGACTCAGGGTGCTCACGGCGTTCCAATATTTGAGGGGCTGCCCCAAAGAAGTTGAGGTGTCAGCCTCTTCTCCAAAGCAACAGAAGGCAGGAGAAGAAGCGAAGGATGGAAACCAAGCAAGGAGAGAAGCAACCTGGAATTAAGGAGAAACCCCCTAACAGGGAGGACAATGAACCCGTGGAACTGCTGGCCACCAGAAGTTCTGGTTGTTCCAATACCGGAGGCTTTTAAGAAGAGATTGGACAAGCATTTGTATGAAATGAACAGGGTCCCTTCCAACCCTGTTTTCTGAGTCTTTCGCTGTAGAAAGCGAGTTGTTCTACTGAAAAAAAAGGACATTTGTCCCTTTTTCCACCCTGAAGACCATTGGCAAGCATCCCCATGGATACCTGATCAAAATTTGGGAGACTTGGCAGCTGACTGTCATTTACGACGGTCGCAGCGTCCCAGGGGGTTGGACTAGATGACCTACAAGGTCCCTTCCAACTCTGATTATCTGTTAACTGTTAAGGGTCACACGATGATGCCCCTTTTGTGACCTCCAAGTCCAGCCTTAAGTGAAGCCAGATTCACTTAACAACCTTATGACTCACTTAGCAACTGCAGTGATTCACTTAAGAACCGTCTCAAGAAAAGCCACAAATTGGGGCAAAACGAACTTTTAACTGTTTCACTTAGCAACATTTTGGGCGCCCTTATGGCTGTTAGAGGAGGACTACTTGTTCTTGCAGGTCCTTCCTTCGTGGCCGTGATGTGATCTCCCCGTTTTTTATTTTTTTGGGGGGGAGTCTCCATTCCTCACCCGGACATCCTGAGGCAGCAGGGTTCCTGAGGATGAGTGCAGAAATGTAAAAATGAAATAAAATACGTTGTAAAATGCAACGTCTTGTCCTGGCCCAAAGGAGGAATGAGTAACCTCCTTTTGTCTGTGGAAAGTCAGCGCTTGTTTAAACATATCCAGATGCTTGTCATGTGTTTTTTTGGGGGGGGGGGAGGGGGAAATGCACACTGGCATTATCAAATCTCCCTTTTCTGGTATTGCCAAGCCCAGTCACATGCGTAACTGGCATGCCAGCTCCCCGTTTCCCTGCACCTGGCAGACTGGCACACAGGGCACCTCGCTATCCAGAGCCAATCTATGCAAATAAATGTTCTTTCCCGCTTTTGGCTTGCCCCATTCGGCTGTTGCTTCATAGTGGCACAGATTATGCAGAGTCTGTTGAATGTATTTCTCCAATGGCCTTCCCTGACTGAGGAGGTTAACTAGTTCTCCTCCTCCTCCTCCTCTTCCTCTTCTTTCACTCCACAAACCCACTCTTGTCTAGCACTGATGATACTATCTTGTTCGGTCATGAGATGTTTGCAAAAAAACCCCCATCAATATCAGAGAGCACTAAGGACCCCACAATCCTCCTCCTCCTCTTCCTCCTTCTATTTTTCCTCCTTTTTGCAAATCCCACTCCCCTTTAGCACTGATGATGTTCCCTAGTTGGGTCATGAGATGTCTGCAAGAAAACCACTAAGGTCAGAGAGCACTAAGGACCCCACAATCCTCCTCCTCCTCTTCCTCCTTCTATTTTTCCTCCTCTTTGCAAATCCCACTCCCCTTTAGCACTGATGATGTTCCCTAGTTGGGTCATGAGATGTCTGCAAGAAAACCACTAAGGTCAGAGAGCACTAAGGACCCCACAATCCTCCTCTTCCTCTTCCTCCTTCTATTTTTCCTCCTCTTTGCAAATCCCACTCCCCTTTAACACTGATGATGTTCCCTAGTTGGGTCATGCGATGTCTGCAAGAAAACCACTAAGGTCAGAGAGCACTAAGGACCCCACAATCCTCCTCCTCCTGCTGTTTCACTCCACAAACCCACTCTTGTATAGCACTGATGATGCTACCTAGTTGGGCCATGAGATGTCTGCAAGAAAACCACTAAGGTCAGAGAGCACTAAGGACCCCACAATCCTCCTCCTCCTCCTCTTCCTCCTTC
Source organism: Hydrophis major (assembly GCA_033807585.1). Classification (NCBI taxonomy): domain Eukaryota; kingdom Metazoa; phylum Chordata; class Lepidosauria; order Squamata; family Elapidae; genus Hydrophis; species Hydrophis major. The sequence continues at coordinate 213,456,168 of CM066331.1, read as the reverse complement.
TATTTTTCCTCCTCTTTGCAAATCCCACTCCCCTTTAGCACTGATGATGTTCTCTAGTTGGGTCATGAGATGTCTGCAAGAAAACTGTTGAGGTAATTCCCCGTTAGGAGAATGAGCGCCTACAGGGAGACGTATAGAGAGGAGTGTTGAAATAATACACACAGAGCACACAGATACACTGTACAGTAAATGTAGGTTTTTACTTCCAATAAAGGTTTAAGCAAAGTCCAAAATCAGCAATCCAAAAGTCATTCACAGGTAAAATCAGTCAGTTTTCATCCAGGGATAATCCAAATATCAAAGTCCAGTTTCAAAAACAGTTCAGTGACAGACTTACATTAAATCCAGGAATATCAGTCAATTAGAAGAAATGGAGCAACTGCAATATTTTCCAACAGAAGGAAACAGGGATAGAGTCAGACACCCCTCTGAGATTCAGACTCAGACTAAACAAACTAGGTTTCTGGCTCCATCTTATGGCCCTTTGAGAAACCACACCCAATGGCATGCTCTTGCAATCCTTTAAAGATATTATCCTGGTTTATATATTTCTAACCCAAATACCTGTTAGGTGACTTATATTCCTAACAAAAACCACCAAGCTCGGAGAGCATGAAGGACCCCACAGTTCTCCTCCTCCTCCTCCTCCTCCTCCTCCTCCTCCTCCTCCTCCACTCTCCAAACCCCACTCCTGTCTAGCGCTGACAAGGTTTCCTAGTGGGCTCCTCAAGAAAACAGCCAAGCCCAGGGAACACCAAGGATCCCCTCCTTTCAATCCTGAGCTACAAATGCGCTGCTATATCGGTACTCATGACCTGAGTTATGGCTGAACTCCTGGCCAGTGGTTCAAATGAGGGGCTGGTCATCCTGTTGCAAGGAAGTCCAGAAGTATCCAGTGGTTGCCAGCAAAGATCAAACGTCTGCCATGGGGAAGATCAAGTCTGGGACCTCCAGAGGAGTTTTAAGGAGTCCTGTTTGGAGGAAACTTGAGCCCTCTAACTCAAGGCATGTCCTCTTCCAGTGGGCTTTGTACATTTGCACCGTGGCAGATAGGACAGCGCTCTAGAGGGTGAACATCATTGTCCGGAGGATCCTGGGTTGCCCTCTCCCCTCTTTGGAAGAGCTTTAGAGCTCCTGCTACCTTAAGGAAGTTCAAAACATCCTCAAAGATCCATCTCATCCTAGGAACCCCCTTTTTTTTAAACTATTACCATCTGGTAGACGGTACAGGACAATAATAAAAATAAGGACAAATAGGCTGAAAAACAGCCTCTATCCCAGGGCAGGAGCTCTGTTGAATTCTGCTGTATGGTGCAATATTAATGCAATATCAAGAATTTTCAATTCGATGTATAGAATGTGAAGGATGTGTGTTTATCTTTATTTTCATAGCCATAAATTGATTGTACACTGAAGATGGGATTTAATTTCATGGTATGAGGTACAGTGACAATAAAGTAAACTAAAATAAAATAAAAACAAGGACAAAGAGGCTGAAGAACAGCTTTTATCCCTGGGCAAGTAGCTCCGTTGAGTCCTCCTGTCTAGTGCAGTGTTGGTGCAGTGTTGCCAGTTTTCGGTTCAATGTGTGGCGTGTGGAGGAGGTGTGTTTGTGTTTATTTTCATGGTCATGATGTCCACTGAAGCTGATGTTTGATTCGTTGTATGAGGGGCAATGACAATAAAGGAAACTAAACTAAGCTTTGAAGCCAGCACGGCAGCTCAGTGGTTAGCGCCATGTTGCTGTGTTTGGCAGAGTTGAGTGGCTGTCGTCCTGTCATGTTTATTTTGTACCAGGAGCTAAAGGTCCACTATCAAAATTTGAGTTGGCCTTTGGTGACTTATCCCGTGAGCAGAAAGGAGAGCCAATCCTCCACTTAATGACCACAATGCAACCTTCCTACCAGGCAGTCCTTGACTTAACCAACAGTTCATTTAGTGACCGAAGTTACAGCGGCACCGAAAGAAAGGTGCCCGACGACCGTTTTTCACGCTGAACAACCGTTGCACCATCCCCATGGTCACGTGAATCCAGATCCGGATCCTTGGCAACTGACTCATCCTTACAACGGTTGTTCTGTCCCTGGATGACATGATTTCCCCCCTTTTGCGGCCTTCGGACCAGCAGAGTCAACTGGGAAGCTGGTTTTCACTTAACAACCATGTGTCTCATTGAACCACCACAGTGATCCACTCAACAACAGTGGCGGGAATGGTCCTAAAATGGGGCCAAACTTCTCTTAGCGACTGTCTCGCTTAGCAGCAGAAGTGTTGGGCTCCTTTTTTGGTTGTAAGCCGAGGATTGCTTGCATGGCATATCATATACATACATACATACATACATATATATATACTGTATATCATATATATCATGGCATAACATATCACCCTGTCCTGTGTTAATGATGATTTCAATCCTATTGGAATTTAAAATTGTGCCCAGACTTGTTCCGGAGGCTCTTTCACAAATTGCTGAATTTAAAATCAACTTTCAAGTTGGAGGCCCATCAGCCTCTTCAGCTCAGTTGCTGCCAAATATGTCTTTTTATATGGTGCCTGGCCTTTTTCCGCTTTGTCCTTTTTTTCTCTCCAAAAATCTCTTAAAAATGAATTTTCTTTGCTTTTACTCCCTTCCTCCAAGCTGTTGGATGGATTTGTGTGAGCTTCCAGCTCCCTCTAGTGTCCACCTGGTGGTGGTATTCTTGCAGACTTGTCATTAGCCAAAGTAGGTAACACCATCAGTGCTGGAAGAGAGGGAGGGTTTGGGAGGGAGAGAAGGAGGAGGAAGAGGATGGTGGGGTCCCAGGTGCTTTCTCAGCTTGGTGGTTTCCTTGCACGTGTTTCATGATTCAACTAGGGAACGTCATAGTGCTAGAAGGGAGTGGGGTTTGTGAGGCGAGGAGGAGGAGGAACAAAGAGGAGGAGAAGAAGAAGAAAGAGGAGGAGAAGATGAAGATGGTGTCTTTGGTGCTCTATGAGCTTGGTTGTCTCTTGCAAATGTTTCATGATTCAACTAGGGAACGTCATAGTGCTAGAAGGGAGTGGGATTTGCAAGGAGGAGGAGGAAGAGGAGGGAGGGCGATGACTGTGGGCTCCTTGCCGCTCTCTGAGCTTGGTGGTTTTCTCGTAGACGTTTCATGACCCAACTAGGTAATGTCATCAGTGTTAGAAGGGAGGGGGAGTTGCCGAGAGGAAGAGGAGGACAAGGAGGAAGACTATGGGGTCCTTGGTGCTCTCTGAGCTTGGTGGTTTTCTTGTGGACATTTCATGACCCAACTAGGTAACGTCCTCACTGCTAGCAATGTTGCCTAGTTTGGGTCATGAAACATCTGCCAGAAAACCACCAAGCTCAGAGAGCGGCAAGGAGCCCGCAGTTGAACTCTGAGCTACAAATATTTCCTTTAGATTAAACCAACTATGGGCATCCTTTGAATCCTGCCATTTCTGATCTCTCAGTGGGTGGTGGTGAACGGAATCGCCGAGTTTGGGAGACCTTGGAGGTCTTCTAGTCTGTTAAGCCTGCTTTCCCCAACCAGGGTTAGGGAGACAAGCTAAACAGAATGTGCAGCGTTAGTCAGATAGGCACACAGATAAATGAGTGAGCTAAGCTTGTATGTTTATTAACATACAGTAAAAATAACAGATACGCTTGTGCTATCAAAAATATATAGTTTATTCCATTATGAGTTCATAGCATAGTCAAAATAACAGTCCTTTAGTCATGTATCATTTAGTCAGTCCATTCAGGGATATTCAATTAGCAAAGTCCGTGTAGAATATCCTATGTCAGTTCACTTACAAATCAGTCCTTTGTTTCTCTCCCGTTCGAGCAATGCAGTCTTGATTCCAAGCAGTAATCAGGGATCATCAAAGCCAGAGAGAGAGCAAGCTGCAGTCTTGCTTCTTTTAAAGTGCTTTCACAACCACTCCCTTAATTACTTTCCTATATTTAAAGCTGCAGACACTTTAACTAACAAACTATGATTACTTAGTTATTATTTTACCTAAACCAGTTAGGGCAAACAATGTTATCCCTAACATAGTCCAACCCCCTGCTCAAGCATTCTGGACACCTGGCTGTCCAATCTCTTCTTTAAAATCTCTCGTGTTGGGAGTACGCACAACTTCCAATCTCTCCTTCAACATTCCCACTGCTTCAGCGTCCAGAAATTTCTCCTTGGTTCCAGGTTGCTTTTCCCCTTGAGGAGTTTTCATCCATCCCTTCCTGTCCTGCCTTCGGGTGCTTTGCAGAACAGGCTGACCCCCCTCTTCCCCGTCCTCTTCTTTGGGGCAGCCCTTTAGATGTGGGAACACTGCTTTTTTGTGCACAACCCAACAGAGGGTGCTGCAGACTAGCGAAAGAAACTATCTCAGACCAAAAACTCACAAGTGTTCCCGTCTCTCAAAAGTTAATTTTAAATACTTTCAAGCTGGCTCTGGGCCAGGCATCCTTGCTGGGCAGCTAGCAGTCCTGTCAGGCTTTTTTTTTTTTTTTCCCCTTTAGCTACACAAACTTGTGCTATACAACACCAAAACCACACACGAGGAGACCTCTCTCTGGCAGGAAAGACCTCCTTGACTTTGGGGCTGATTGAGCTCTGATATCAGGACTTTGGGGTGATGTAATTTGTTGGTTCTACAAAGGCTTGGGAGTACCTGCTCCGTGGAGTTAACAAACAGATTAGTCTGTCGTTCATTTCTCAGCCCTGAGAACTGGAGCAGAGGGCTTTCTGGGAAGTATCTGCTTGGGTTCTGGACTCCGAAGCCTTAGTCAGACCGAGGACTTGTGCCGTAGACAAGACCTGGTTTTGATGAGAACCACCAACTCTTCTGCTGATTCCTTGAGAAGAGAAGAGCGAGTTGGGAATCCTGTTGCCCCCCTTGACCAAGCTTGGGAGAACCAAATCAAAGCCTCCTTAGAAACCCACCGTTTCTCAAGTCACTGGGATGGAGAAGTGGGAGAACACCGAAGGCACCTCTGCTTTCCACTTGCCAGACTGGATGGTGAGTTCAACTCCATTTAGCTTCCGTTAATAAGAAGGGGAGAAAAAGAGGAAATGTTGGGCTTCCGTTGTGCGATATGTTTTAGCTTGGTTTTATTCTCTTTTCAGGATTAAGGTAAGCCTTAGTTAGCTCGAAAGACTTCGACTTCAAGACTGAACCTTAGCCCTTCAAGAGAGCTGGGCGAATTCCCCAGGAGGCAGGGAGTTCTAGTCCTGACGTAGGCACGAAAGGGAGCTGGGTGGCTTTGGGCCAAACACCGGGATACGGAGAGTTCTAGTCCTTGCTTTAGGCATGAAAAATTGGCTGTGTGATTTGGGGCCAGGCCTTCTCTCTCTCAGCCCAACACAGCTCAAGGGTGGTTGTGGTGGGGAAAACAGGAGGATGAAAGTGCGTTGGATTGGTTCGCTACCTTGAGAATATTGGTAAAAATAATAAAAGTGGTGTGATAGATAGGTAGGTAGATAGGTAGATTGGTAGATAGATAGATGATGGATGGGTAGATATAGAAGATGGATAGACAGATAAATGATAGAGATAGATAGATAGATATAGAAGACAGATGGATAGATAGAAAGAAAGATAGATGGATAGATAGATATAGAAGATGGATAGATAAATGATAGAGATAGAAAGAAAGAAAGAAAGAAAGAAAGAAAGAAAGAAAGAAAGAAAGAAAGAAAGAAAGAAAGAAAGAAAGAAGAAAAGAAAAGAAAGAAAGAAAAGAACGTTAGATATAGAAGACAGATAGGTAGGTAGGTTGGTAGATTAAATAGATAGATAGATAGATAGATAGATAG